>WEDG01003380.1:0-73767 GCA_017591395.1 Schistocephalus solidus | reverse complement strand
TGTTACTTCGTTCAGTTACGTATTGCTCATCTCCATGAAAACCTGTGGTGAGCTTTCCCACTGGCTATACCACAAGCTACATCTCTCCTTATCATCCTCTGCATCTCACATGATCACGCGCATCACCACAAAAAACATGCTCTCAGTCTACATAGCACTGTTTGAGAGGCAAGTATGATCCCTCGCTCCTTCTCCGTGTGGCTCCTCCCCGCATTTGTGATAGCGGAAGCTTGAGAGGTATCACTTTACACTAAGCTCTGTGGAAGGTTTCAACTGACAATTACGCTCGAACCTCACCGAGTCAGTCAATGTGTGTTGTGTAGAGTGGCTGATATTAATCCTGAGCAGGCTGCAATGACTCGGCTTCTTGCTTGTACTGGCACTCTCACGCCTGTGACCTGTGATCCTTTCAACCCTTGTTGTGTGAAATCCTGGCACTTGTGTTTTGGGGAGCCAGGTTGTGTAAGTAACACGCGTGGAGCAGAGATCGCCAGTAGCTGCCCACTTTTTGCATCCAGACAACTGACCGGCTCGGATTTGTGGCCTTATTTTGGGGTGGGGGAGAGGTGAGGTCAATGGCTCGGCGCATTTCTCACTATAGTAATCTGACGCTTAAAACTGTCACGTTGCGCTAAAGCCGTGGCTTGGAGATGTTGCCAACTGACGGGATGGCATCTGACCTGTGGTCGGCCCAATGTGTGTTTTGTGTGGTGGCTGACTGGACTGAGAGTCGGGCTGCAATGGCTCGCTTCTAGAAATGTGGCTTTATGGCGGTCCCCACTTCGTGGGATCTGATCCGGAATGTGACGGCGCCCGGGGGCAAACCGGCCGTCCGGCAACATATTGCCCTCTCCCGCCTCTGGTCAGCGCGCTCTGTCTTGATGCCGGGCATGGGTGGAGGAGATAGTGCGGTAGATGCTGCGCAAGTCTATCACTTTAAACTAAATCGCGCGCCATGCACCACCTGCAAAGCGAGATTGCGGTGAGGGCGTCGTCTTTCGGACGGTTGGACTGGAATATGATCGCGTTGCCGGGTTTGCTTCAGTTCACCGCCGGGGTTCGGCGGCTGGTGGCATTTTTGAAGCGTAGCCGTTCGCTCTCCTCCTTCTTTAGCTTAAAAATGATCTGGTTTATGCTGTTCATGATCCGCAACAACGGTCGCCACCCTCGAAGAATCTAAAATTCAAAGCAATTGGACCAACAACTCGCCGAGGTCATCTCTTCAGCGCAGCCAAAGCCTCTTGGTATCATATCCTCTTTGGTTTATGGCCTGTCGGTGAACCTCCCCGATGCCCCTTTGTTTCAGAGCATGACCTTTAATTGAAATAGATTGAACCGAAAGTCCAGTGCAACCAATTTACTTGGCACCTTCAGCCCCAGCCGTGACAACCCGAGTGATAGCTATTTCCTTATCAATCATGGTATCAAGCTCAGGTCATTTCCCCAAGAGCAGTCGACTGTCGTTGCACCATCTCTGATTTCCTCCCTTAGGCCGCAGACACTTCCCCAATTGCCATGCTCGGCTTCCTGTTCATCGCCTTGAAAACGGAACGCCGTGCTTTGGCCTGGATCTTAGTCGTTGCTGACGCCCAGTGTACCACTATACTGCAGATCATCTTGCCACTTGCGGTCTTCTATTCGGCTGCCGACAGTCCACTGTGACCCGAACACCACACTCTGGTTTGAATTCTTTCCTCCTCGCTGATGTCCGTCAACCTTCCTTCCTGCATCCTGACCCAGCTAATCCTTTGGCAGTTTCTCACCAAATTCCCCGACCTCACTCGTTCCAGCCTAAGCGCCTCTACCCCCCACCCTATAATGTGGATAATCCTTATCTACACCACCGGCCTTTCCGGTTCATTGATCCCGCCGTCTCGTGCCTATACGGTTGACTACCAACAAAGGCCGATTTTTGAGAAATACGCTCCACATGGGCATTGTCCATGAGTCTCTTTAAACAACTGACCTCCGCATTTGCACATGGTCCCCAAGACCAGGACTGGTGACTGGCGCTCTGCGGTAACAAACGGGTCTCAAACTTTGACCGCTATCCTACTTTACATCTCAAGACATTGCCGTTGTCCCATGCAGCCAGTCTACATTTTGCAATGCCGATCTCTTAGGGGCCTCCATGTAAGTCCGCATTACTCCGGGAGGACGTTTTAAAGAAGGCCGGCATCATAGATTTGTCATCTTCGGGATACTGGTCATGTCATTTGGACGCCACAAGCGCCTCCCAAAACTTCCATCCGTTCATAGACGGGTACTTCAAGGCATAACCATCTCTACGCCCATATTGAGGGATCTCTTTGGCTGGCCAACTCTGCCGCCAAGGAACATACAGGCATCTGGTAGCGGTGTTTGACTGTCTTCAACAAGTTAGCTCTATCCTCAAACAATTATGTTGCTACCACTATCACCAGTTGTCGGACACCTCGTCAGCATAGGTCCGTACATCCGTGATGTCCCTCCGTCCCCTCCGCTCCCAAGCGTCGGGTGAGGGGCCTGGGGACGCGTTATTATAGTTTCTTGTGGTGGCCCTTTGACATATTTTGTTGCACAGCTTTCTAGGATTTTTGCCTGTTACACACATTTACTTAACCCATTTACCCATATTTGTGTAAGTTAGCATTTATTAGCTGTAACGCACCACACTCCAACTGGTTTGTGGTTCGGTGACCATTAACCTAATGTTCCACCTATTGCTTTTGTTATTCAATGGGCGGTGTCGTCAGCTGATTCCGTCAGTATCGTAACCTTTGGCTTGAAGCCGGCACTCTTACGTCATCGCGTGGGATCGTAGTTGCTCACTAAGGTGTTGATTTGGGGCGAGGCGGCACTTTCGCGTAGCAATAGCAGGTGGGGCTGGCCAATCATTGCGCAGTACCTTATTGGTTTTCCACGATGCACTCGGTACCCCACTCTCACTGCCGCAGTTATCATGGACGACGCTATTAGTGCGGTGTCTCTCCCTGTATTCGATTTTTGGACCGATGCACCCACACTTTCTTCCTTCGCATCGAGTCTGGTTTTCACTCAGCGGATATTACCAAGGAAGCAACCAAATTTCACAGGCTTGTTCAGGCTTTGTCATTGCAAGTTTGTCTCAGGTTCGGGCAGTGATGCAGAGTCCACCGGCGATCAAACGCACACCAGCAAGCCGCTCTCCTTCGCCTGCATGCTTGTCTGACCGTAAACGGTACCATCAGCTAATTCGCGAGGTGTTTGGGTGACCGGAAACCCGCAAACTCCTCAGGGATGCAGATACTTCGCGGTGAGCTGTATATTAATGAAAAACTGTTTAAGGAGATGTTTCTAGAGCATCTGCCCACAAATATTCAAACTATTCTGGCATCCGGCTCAAAGCACCTCTCAGTCTCACAGCCAGCCCAGATGGCGTACAGGATGTTGGAGGTACAGTGGTTCCAGCCACTCTCCATTGCCCAACTCTCCACTTTCCACTTACCGACGCCTAATGAGCATTTTGTGACGCAGATGGCAGCCATTACAGCCCAGATGGCTTCGCTTACACTACAGCTTGCACGCCTCACCGACCGCCAATCATCCGGTCGCTCACCCAGCCATCGTCGGTGTCACTCGTGACCTCGAACTGCGTGTCTGTTGATATCATAATAATTTTGGCGATAAGGCCCATTGGTGCTTTTCCCCCTGTTCCTTCAAATCCACAAAGGGAAACCATTCTGCCAGAGAATAGAGGTGACCGCCTACTCTGGTTCACCTGGCTCTAGTCGCACTTTCGATGTCTACGACACCTTTACTCGCAGATGGTTCCTAGTGGACACTGGAGCTCAAATCAATGTAATACCTCCCACTCCAGCTGACCGTCACTGTCCAAACGATGGTCTCCACCTCCAAGCTGTTAACTCTGTTCCATTCCCACGTTCGGAAGCTTGTCCCTCACCCTTAACAATGGCCTTCGCCGGTCTTTCTCTTGAATTTTTGTGATTGCCGATGTCCATCATGCAATCCTTGGCTCCGACTTTCTAGCCAAGTTTAAACCTGCTAGTGGACTGCTGGTGCTCCCGCCTACTTGATCGCACTACCGATCAATCTGTTCGAGGATTAATTCCCTTTAAAACCCCTTGCACTTTATCTCTCCTGAATACAGATATTGCCTGTCCTTATCGGGAGCTTCTACTTCAACATCCAAACATCAACAACCACTACTTTCACAGCGGCCTGGTTCAATACGATGTTGTGCACCACATCCATACCTCGAGTCCTCATGCTTTCGCTCGTTCTGGACGACTGGTGCCTGCGTGCCTGCCGGTTACGAAAGCAGAATTTGAACATTTGCTACAACTGGGCGTTATTCGACCGTCCGAGAGCCCCTGGGTGCCCCTTTTGCCCACGGCAACATCGGGTGACTGGCCACCCTGAGGCGACTACCATGACCCTCAACAACCTCATTATTCCCGATCGGTATCAGTGCCTCATCTTGAGGATTTCGCCAGAACCATTTTTGGCAAAGTGGTTTTCTCGAAGATTGAACTGGTACGCGCACTCCATCAGATTCTTGTCACCCCTGAATACATCTCCAAAACCGCTGTTACTACGCCGTTCGGACTGCTTGAGTGCATCCGCATGCCTTTCGTCATTTTGTAATACTGCCCAGACTTTTCAGAGGTTCATCGAACGTATCTGACTTGGCCTGCCTTCTGTGAACGCCTCCATATATGACCCCTTAGTGGCTACTCGGAGGTCTGAAGAGCGTAAGGAACATCTTGCCTTAGTGTTTGACCCCCTTGAAAAGTATGTCATCATCATCAACCCATCCAAGTGCCTTTTTTGTAAGACTTCGCTCAAATTTCTTGGCCATCCTGTCGACTCTGATGTTTTGCGTCCTCTGCTCTCCAAGATAAATGCCATTCGTGAGTTTCCTCCGCCAACTTACAAGCGTCAGTTGCAACGTTTCCTAGGCCTGGTCAATTTTTACCGCCGGTGCCTCCCGAACTGTGCTGACCTAACATGCTATCCGGTCCCAAGGGTCCCCTCGAGATTACTGGTGAGGCACTGACCGCTTTCGAAAAAGGTAAGGATTCCCTTGCCGACACCTCCTTGCTCACGCATTCCACTCCCAAAACTCAGCTGGACCTGATGGTAGATGCTTCAACCGAAGCCCATAGGTGTACTCTTTTAACAACTCCTTGTGGGTTCCACTCGACCGTTTGCCTTTTTCTCCAAGAAACTTTTGCCGGTAGAGACGTGCTACAGTACAATTGGTCGTGAACTTCTCGCTATTTCGCTGGCTGTGACTTCACCATTTTCACGGACCACAAGCCACTGACCTTTGCTCTTTAGTCCCACTCCGGTAAGTACAACCCGAGAGAGATTGCCCAACTGGACTTAATCTCACAATTCACCACCGACGTCCGCCACATTGATGGCACGAAGAATGAGGTGGCCGACATGCTTTCCAGCCTGTTAACTGAAAAATTTACCGAAAACTTTTCACGATGCACTTTTTTGGCCAATATGTCGGATTTGTGATCCTCTCGTGCTCATGTCATCACGTTTTAACTAGCAAAAACCTGCGCAGTGGAAAAAACACCGCTGTCCTTGGCAAATCACCTTGAAGCGTCAATCGAAAGCAAAACTTTTAATTCCAGGCTTCCTGTCAACAAATTGTAATTCGCTATTCAAAAAAATCTCATGATATTGAGCTACATTTGTTGAAAAAAGAAAACAGTAAAACTGAAGTGCTTTGTCTTCAAGCGACGCACAACTTAGTAGCCCCCGTCTTTCTGTTGCTTTCGAGCAGATCGAAAATCTTCATCCTCCAGAAAAGGTGCTGGGGTGGCTATTTTGGTTAAACAGGATTGGTGTATTAACTGTAAGTCCTTATTTTCGTACTCTGAAGATTTGATAGACATTATCGAGCAGATCGAAAATCTTCATCCTGCAGAAGAGGTGCTGGGGTGGCTATTTTGGTTAAACAGGATTGGTGTAAGTCCTTATTTTCGTACTCTGAAGATTTGATAGACATTATCGCTGTCATATGAAAACCACGATTGTTAAATACATTTAAGGGTATTATATTTGTTTGTATTTATATTCCCCCCTCTACCTGTAAAGGTGCGCTTACCCGTTTTTTGACTTTCTTTCACAAAAACTTGCTTTATTGTCCTGCGAGCATCATATTTCTCTTATGTGGCGACTTCAATCTTGAAAACCTACGTCCGTTTACGTTGTTAGGCTTAAATGACCTTGTCTCCTTCAATAATCGCGCTGATGCCTCTCTTGATCACGTTTTGACCAACCAACCCAAGTTTTTCCTTGTTAAAAACAGAGCGCCATTTTCCGGTTCTGACCATTCTGTATTATTAGGGCTTCCGAAAATTTATTCCGCTTCTACGCGTGCGCTGCTACTCAAACCAGAAAGGAAAATTAATTTCGCAACACGTGTCCACAAAACATTCACCTGCTGCACACTTGCATATCTTACACCGTCCCCGATTTCATCAGAAGATCCAATGTCGAGTCGTGCTCCAGCTTCCTAATAATAGTTTTTAAAGAGAATTTTTTAATATTAGTTGTCCTCTTGATACCGTTATGGTCAGACCTGACAGAAGTTCTTCTCCCTATCTTAAATTTTTTAAAGCGTAAAAACGAACTACTCTACAAGCTATGCCTTCGTGGCAGTCTAAAGGATTTTAAAGTCTTAATTAAAGGTGAGATTTCCAGGCTAAATTATTTGTTTGTTAGTCAGCTTTTTGCCTCTCCGTCCACACCTTCTTTTCGGCTTTTCTCTGCTGAACTCTGGAGAAATCTTAAGCGTCTCACTGGCCAATGTGGTAAACTGGCGCATGTTGATGCTGATTTAGACGATCTAAATGAAAATTTTATCCATACTTCTACTGACTCCAATCCCCCCACAAACAATATTTCGTTACTACCAAGCGTTTTTTCTCCTGTTTCAGTGGCAACAGTGGAGAAATACCTGAAAAAGGTCCGTGGTTCAACTGCTGCTGGGTCATATGATGTCCCACCATTTGTTCTAAAATATTGCAGATCTCAGATTTCCCCTATTTGGACACACCCTATAAACATGTCCTTCATGGAGTTAAAGATTCCTGATACTTGGCGTTCATTAAGCATCACCCCTATCCCTAAAAGTTCGCTAATTTTGGTCCTTAGTTTTTCCGTCCAATCACCTGCTCTTCCGCTTTTCTGAAGCTTGCTGAGTGAGTCGCTCTCGAGTCAATTAAGCCATTTTCCTCTAATTTCCCCGCCCCATTACAATTTGCATATAAGGCCCTGCGTAGTACCCTAGACGCTCTTGCCCTTGTGGTACATTCGGCTCTACGAGATTAAGATAAGGGCTGCCGTGCGTATGCATGCGCATTTCTTGACTACACCTCTGCCTTCAACACCATCGCGCACTATCTCCTCCTTAATAAAACATCCGCATGTGGCTCTTCCGGCTGGGTTGTCTCTTGGCTCGAAGACTATTTTACTTCCCGCACTCAATTCGTACAATACGGCAAGCGGAAATATACTGTCCTTCCAAACAACTGTGGTATTCTTCAAGGTGCCATCCTATCCCCTCACCTCTATTCCCTTCATACTGATGATTTTAAGATCACTAAATGACTGTCTGTACATCAAATATGCCAAGATATATTTGTTGGTCATCCTCTGAAAGCAGACACAGCTCAAGTTTCTGAAGGATGGCCTGGGCCATCTCTCAATTTGGTCGTCAGATAATGGTCTTTCAACTCAACCATAAAAAATCTGTCAAAATGTGTTTTTCACCTATGACCATCCCCTAGTTCTGAATCCTCAGCCGTCCTTTCCCAACGTGGTATCCTCTTTCCGGTACCTTGGCATTACTCTGACATCCCATCTTTCATTCTCCGAACATATTGATACAAAAATTCGTAAACTTCGATATTATATCCGCTGTTAACTTTCCTATCACACACCTCAAGCCCTTATCTGGCGATTTATAGAGGCATTTATTCTTCCCCTCCTCCTCTATTTTTCTCCCGTGATTCTTACAACTTTGCTTAAAAATAATGTTTTGAGTTGCGAAGACGGCTTAATTACATGCACTCCAGGCCGTCTCCTCTTCCCCTCCCCTCCTTTTCGTGAACGACCACCAAACCCTCACTGCAGCTTAACCATTTGTCTCTTATCGCCACCCCTCACCCCCCATTTAACTTACGACTCACTGGTATGACGAGATTAAAACTTTATTGATTTTTGTCCTAGCTGTACCTCCGTTTCCCATATAAATGTACTGGCCCGACGAGAATTTATCGAAAGCACGCGTATGCTCGCCAAACTAGTCTTCTGAGGATTTTTTGCTTTCAAAACCTATCCTCCGAATGTTCTCTTTGCTGCTGGTGTTTCTTAAACTGTTTTCCAGCCTTGCTTAAAAAGGATTTTTTTATGTGAAAACGTATTCTCCGAGTTCTCTCTTCTGCTGCTGGTGTTTCTTATACTTTTTAGTGGATTTGATAACAAAACGGCACTTCACAGCAGTCAAACAATTTGCTGGGCGAATCCTTGATGATGTAACCCATCCCCTCCATTCTGATCTGATTGCCGTGAAGTCTTCCCATTCGATGCGCCGAGGCTTTCGTCATATAGCTTGCAGTTAATCGGCATATCAGCGCTATGTTTTGCCATTTCTAGCATGCTACCTTCCGTGTGAAGAGACTGAAATGCAGGAGCTGAGATTGGAACTGTCACCTCACTAGATTCTTGATTCTTGCAAAGTATGTAAACTTACCCTATTCTCCTAGTAAATGGAGCCATTTACTTTTTTACTGAACATTTTGAATGATACTTCAAAATAAAGCGCATTTCTCCCTCTCTCCCTCTCTGCTCTCGAACTCTCACAATGGATCGACCTTGTTGCTATGGCTGCTGAACAACGCCGGGTCAATTTTCCTGGTAACGAGTCAGTCAGCGGTCTCCAGCTAGCGGACGTTCCACTCACACCTGGAACTGGCACCATTCTCTGCGATGCGTAGACTCCTTTTCATCGCCCCTTCATGCCCGCCTTGATACGTCGAGCTGTGTTTCAAACTCTTCATGGACTCTCCCACCCTGGGATCTGAGCCTTACAAAAGCTCTTCACGGAAAGATTCGTCTGGCCTGGCATGAACAAGGACATCAAAGCTTGGGCATGGTCGTTTCTGAGTTGCCAGTGGAACAAGGTGCGGCGCCAAAACAAGTCCCTCCCGGCACCTTCCCCAGTCCCGACGTAAGGTTAAGCCATGTGCATCTCGGTGTCTTAGGTCACTTGCCACCATCTAATGGTTTTACTCACCTCCTTACCTGCGTCGACCGCTGCACCCGCTGGGCTGAAGCTGTCCCTTTGCCGAAAATGAAGGCAGGTACCATCGTAAAGGCTTTTGTCAGTCGTTGGATCGCCGTTTTCAGTGCCCCATCCACGGTTACGCCTGACCGAGGTGCCACATTCGAATCTGCCCTCTTCCAAGCTCTCTTCAACTTTCTCGGCTGCACTCGCATTCGAATGATGGCCTACCATCCAGCTGCCAACGGTATGGTTTTCTTTTCATCTAAAGACTGCCCTGCGTCGATCACGTCAAGGCTGCTGACGAGAAGGAACTGCATGACCTGCGCCAAGGACAAAACTGTGCTGATCCCCTACCCCGTACTCCTTTAACTTCCCTACCCCCCTCCTCAATCCTCCCTACCCTCTCCATCTACCGCACCTTCCCCCCACATCCCCCGACCCCAAATCTGCCAGTGTCACTGACATTCGCACCACTCATAGCAGCCTTCAAGTCCACTTTCCCGACCACTTTGTCACTCAAGAGTTTTACCATAGCATTTAAATTTGGCTTCGTTTTACGTCAGCCTTCGGTCTAGGCGGGGGGGGGAACTGTGGTAGGCCTTTGCCATGTTTATTTTATACACAACTCTCTACAGTTATTCCACTTCCTACACATTTAAATATCTCGCATTTACCCCTATTTGTTGAAGTTGGCATTTATTAACTGTAAAACTCCACACTTCAACTGGCTTTTGGTTCGGTTACATTAACTGATTTTTCTTTTATTGCTTTTGTTCTTCCCTATAGGGCGTCGTCAAATGATTCCGTCGTATCGTGGCCTTTGGCGGAGCTTGTCTCTCTTATTTCTTAGCGTGAGATTAACCTATCGTTCGTAGTTGCCGAGAATATAGCCTACCATCTGCATGCTGAGTGGAGGGCTGTGCGCTCATAGTAGGAATACAAGTGAGTGAAGATACGAAATCCAGATTAACTATCCCATGCAGCATCTCGCAAAAGAGATTAATAAAAAGAGGCGTTTCCAAGGACCACATTGTATTGGTGCTGACGTTTCGGAAACTTCCTCGTTTCCATCATCAGAGTGGTGAGGTGGTTATTCTGCTTGCCTGGATGTGTTCTGTCTCGCCGCTTGCCGCGTGTTATAAGTAGGCTTGACGCATGAACTCCGACTGGCCTGTTGGCCTAGGACTAGCTTTGGTTCCTCTGCGGCCGACCATTGGCGCACCCGTGTGACCTCTATCCCCCTGCACGGCGGCCGTAGTGGCTGTGAGGTCGGATGCACCTGGGCCCCTCATAGTCGGAGAGGCTGATCCGCTCTCGCGCCCTGTGTGGCTGTCTGGGTGCATAGGTTGGTAGAAGTCTCACCTCGGTTGAGTGACCTCTGCCTGCCTCTTTCCCCTCCTGTGAGGGTGACAGGTGTTAAAGCAGTCGTGGTTTGTCCCCTAGTGCTGTTGGCTCCGTCAGGATTGACTGCAGCCTTGTACGTAGGGCCTTGTAGTTCGGATGCAAATCAGTGTTTCTGTACTGTGTCGTGCTTCAGCTGTTGTATGTGACCATATACCAGGGACAGATTACCCTCGCGGTTGACTGCAAGCTGGTGCTCATGCAATCTTGTGCAGAGGCATTTGCTTGTTTCACCAACATACCTCGCACTGCATTTTTGGCACGGTATGCTGTAGACCACCGCTGATTGTTCAGTTGCCGGTAGGAGGTCTTTGGGTCTCATTATCTGCTGCCTGATAGTCGATTATGGTTTATGCAACACTCCAATTCAAAAAGACTTCAGGATTCTTGATTTTGCCTCCAAAACATTCCTCACGTAGGGGATTGCGAGCCAAAACTTTGGTTCGTTCTCGATAGGTCACTCACGGGTAGGCTTTCTTCGGGGATATCCATTGGTGGTGAATAAGGAGTGTATGTATTTCGCTTCCTCCTTTCTCTAGTCTACGTCACTAAAATGTGGTTGAACCCGTCGGAAGAGAGTTCTGATGCAACTGCGTTTGTGACCAATGGGGTGGTTACTTTGGAATTGGAGGATGTGTCTGGTATTCGTTGCCTCACGGTTTACCGTCGTTGTTATTCTACCAGCAAACATCCTAGTAACTTTCACATTAAGGAAAGGCAGCTGGTTGTTCTTTTCCTCTACCATTGTGACATGGATGTCGGGAAATATGGAGTTCTGTAAGACCGTAAAGTCCTGAACGTATCTCCTCTTGACTACGACAAATGTGTTGTAAACATATGTGGCCCAGAAATTCGGGGAGTAAGAACAGAAGACCAGTCACTCGAGACTTCGCAGAACCGCCTAGGCAATTAATCTTGACAGGTGGAGCACATTGGAGTTCACTTCGCTTGGTCGTAAGCCCAGTCGTTGGAGGAAAATAAGATTCTCAGAAACATTTCCAGAATTTCAGTTTTTTAACTTCATTTAAAATGTCCAGCAACTTCATTATCCGATTCCTAGAGGGGTTCGTCAATAGAACTCACAGCGAGGATAGTACGACTGCCGTGCAGGGGACAGAGGTTACACAGGTGCGCTACTGGTCGGTCGTAGAGGAAGTAAAGCCAGTCCTAGGCCATCAGGCAAGTCGGAGTTCATACGTCAAGCATGCTTAGAACACGTGGCAAGCGGCGAGACAGAACACATCCAGGCAAGCAGAACAACCACCTCATCAATCTGGTGATGAAAATGCGGAAGTTTCCTAAACGTCAACACCAAAACAGTGTGGTCCTTGGAAGCGCCTCTTTTTCTTCTTTGCGAGATACTGAACGGCATATTTTTTCTGAACCTCGTATCTTCACTCACGTCTATTCATATTATGGGCGCACAGCCCTCCTATCGGCACGCAGATGGGAGACATTTTCCAAACGAGGGTCATCCACTTCGCTCAGCTGAAGTTCATGCATCGTTGCCTTGATTAGAATGATTTGACAAAATGCCTCCGATATAGCATTCCAATCAAATTAACCTCCGCCAACGGACAATGCCAGACTTTCTGCACGATGGCCGGAGGTCGGACATTTTGCCGCGGAGCATCTCTGTAACACAACCAGCTATAACTTATTTTGGTCAGGATGTCGCTAGGAGCTGCAGTCCCTGCCTAGAAAGAACCCTGATTAATGAATGCCCCATTTGTCTACGATAATACGGCCGGGAAATCTAACGGGAGAAAGCAGCATGTGCATCACACCTGGAGATGACAACAATGCAAAAACATGAGCGCCGGATTGCGATTAAAATGAATGAGGCTAGAGACAAGAAGAAGGCCCAACTACTGAAAGATATGTGAAGCCTAAAACAAGCACAGACGCACGTACCTGAACATTCATCCATCCATAATCTGTCCTCTAAACAACTAATAGATAACCGAATTATAGTGTTTCAGCACGAATCCGGCTTCAACACGGGAGATGCACATACAGTTTATTTTATTGCCTCACTGGAAGCAACACTCTCGAAGACGCAGACCACAGAAGACACCAAGAACTCGATCCACCAGCAAGTCGCATCCCTCTTCATATCCCACAGGCTACGCTGAATCATCTCCCCAGCCGAGGTACAGGCCATTAGGGAATTAAAGAAGAATGAAAAAATTGTCATTGTTCAGTGGACAAAGGACGGGCGACTGTGATCTTGAACAAGTCAGAATACATGGCAAACGTTCAGGAGCTACTAAACGACAGACAGCCATATAGGGTCGTCAAATCGAACCCTAGGAAAACACTGGTGGGAAAATCAATAAGAGTCTGAATCAAGTGAGGAGCCAAAGGGCAATATCCGAAAATAATTGGAGACAAACGAAACCACAGGATTCCGTCTTAGCGAGGTTCTATGGTTTACCAAAATTTCACAAGCCGAATGTTTACCTCTAGCCCATCGTGGCGCTGAAATGCACGCCTACCTACGGACTGGCTAAATATATCGCTAAGCATTTGAAAAGGCTGTAGACGGCTCAAAACACATCCATATCATCAGCGCACTTCCTGGAAAACGTCCGAGGCATCACAATCGCCCCCGACGAGATAACGGTGTCATTTGACGTCGTCTCTCTATTCACATCCATCCCAAAATAATTGACCATGGGAGTCGTTGATGACCTTTCGGACAGAAGGTACAACGATAGAGGAAAACCTTTTAAAGGTAACACGTGATGGAGTTACTGGACTATTGCCTTTGCAATTACATCACGTTTAACGATCTTGTTTTTGAGCAAATCCAAGGAACCTAGATGGGATCACAGATCTCCGGCTACCTAATGGAGGCCATCCTGCAAGAACTGGAAACTCGGGTCTTCCAGATCTACATGCCGAAATTCTGGATGTGCTACGTAGACGACACCGAGAAGCCAAAGGGACCTTCAAAAGGAATCTGATCTCGATTTTCCCACAGATTCAATTCACAATGGAGGAAGAAGAGGATGGAATGCTTCCTTTTCTCTGTTCAGATATCAAGGCAGCAGGAAGGAACCCTCCAGACTGGCGTGTTTCAAAAAGCGACAAACACTGAGAAAATTCTTCACTACGACAGCAATCACCCCCAGTCGCATAAAAGCAGTTGCATCCGATTGCTTTTTCGCCGCATCCAGACACACTGCAGCACAGAGGCTAAGAAGCTGTGAGAACGTAAAACCCTATGGTGCCTCTTTCTCGCCAGTGGATATCCACGCAGCCTCGTAAACAAATGCTTGTACCAATGGCACACAAAGACCTAAGGTGAGTTTAAACAAAGACCTGAAACCTTTCGTGTCTTGCACTATGTGAGGAATGTCTCAGAAGCCACTGAGGGCGTGTTAAGACCGCCAAACGTGGGCGTTGGACACCGGCTGGAGGCTACCATCAGTCGCTTAGTCATGCAACCAATGGGTCGACTACCAGCCACAGACACCTCAGGCGTTATTAAACGCGTCAACTGTCTACACTGCCCGGCCAACTACTGCGGCATGAGCGGCGAGTGACTGAGTACGCGCATGCACGAGCAGACTTTGACCGTAAGGTGAAAGGATGTACGATCACGTGTCGCCAAGCATAGTCTAGAAAACAATAACCAGTTCGAATTTGACGGGGCCCAAGTGCTCGGCCGAGCCGAAAACAGACTGGGTGGAGGCACAATAGCCGGGTCCCAGAATAAATGCATATACCCAAGAGCGTGTCTTACGGGAACCGTGGTAATAGGGGTTTTATGGGTGGGGCATAACAACAACAAAAACAGCAGTCAAAACGGTGAAAGTAATCTGAACTCTGAAATTTATAAAAACATATGAAGTTTAAATGAGGTGCAATAACCCGCACAACATGAAAACAAAAAGTTTGTCATCCAATGAAAAGGCAGGTGTGTAATAAACGGTCCCCATTGGTTGAAAATGAAAGCTAACTGATCTGCTGAAATCGGAGCCAATAAGAAGAAGGCAGCTAAAGCGCGCTGTAATGAAAGGCATTTAAATTGAAGCTGACGAATGAGATCGCTAATTAACACAACCAGAAGCAAGGCAAATGCACGAAAGGGAAGCGGAATCAGGGTAAGATTGTTAATATGGATTAAATCCCGTACATAACGTTTGCTTTAATAAGTAAAATGAGTAAAAGTTTGTGTTCAACAAATCCCAGGTAGTTTAGGTGTTTGGGGAATAAGGAATACGAAAAAATGATGCGAAGTTTTATAAATGCGAAATAATAACTGAAGGAAAGTTTTATAGATTTGAAGACGCAATTAATATTTTTAAAAAGGGGAAGTATAGGAAATAGCAATGTTTAAGTAATTTATGGGTATAGATATGTGTAAGCGAAACAAAAATAATAGTAGATTATGTGTCACATGGTTGTAAAAATAGGAAATTAATAGAAAAAAGTACAAAAAAGAACAAAATAAAAGTGGCACCGAAAATGCAGAATAATTAGTTTGAAGGCAAGGTGAATGTAAATTTTTTATCCCCACTGTAGGATGTTACCACAAGGAAGAAAAAGAAGGAGAGGACCTCAGTTGAATACGTCAACGGATGAGGAAAATATAATGAAAATAATAGACTTCAACCGAATTGTCGACTACCTACAAGAAAGGCGACTACCACCTATAGATATGTTCTGCGCATGCGGAAACAAAATTAAACATAAGGCCCTCGGCAGAGCAGACAGACGGCTTCTTATTTAAATGTCCCCGCTGCAGACGCAAGAAGTGCCTAAGAAAGGGTACTATTTTCGAAGGTAGTAGGTTAACCCTGGGGAAGATCATGAAAATTGTCTACCGGTACGTAGAAGGCGTGAGAGTCAAGTGCTGTGCCGCACTGGTAGGGATGCGTCGCAATACTGCAATGCAGTGGTACGCAATTTGTCGCAATGTGTCAACCAGTGCACTTATGAGCACCGTAAGCCAGATAGGCGGCAAGGGTATAGAAGTGCAGGTGGATGAGACAATGGTAGCAAAGCGTAAGAATAATAAGGGAAGAGTAGGACGTCAATATTGGGTAGTTGGAATGTATGATACGTCCATAAAAAAGGCCGTATTCGAACATGTAAACAACCGAAGCTGGCCAGCGTTGAAGACAGTGATAACGAAGTGGGTTGCTAAGGAGAGTGTCGTAGTAACCGACGAATGGAAGACCTACAGCAGGCTACCCGAGGAGGGCTATAAGCACTTCACAATTAATCATAGCAAGTACTTTGTTAATCCGCAAACTGGTATGCATACCAATGCCATAGAAGCCTACTGGAGCCGACTCAAGCGAAAAATGTCTGAAACCGGTCCGGCCTCCGACAGAGCTGTCTGGGCTCACCTCGATGAAGCGCAGTATCGTTTGTGGTTTAAATTAAAATGTGGCAATCTATCTCAGGCCTGAGATACGTTTGTAAGTCACGTGGCGAACGTCTACTCCTTAAAACCCAGAGAAAACGCCCAAGTAGTGTAGACTACAAAGGAAAAAAATAAACTAAGTCGAAGGTGGACAAGGCATACGCTGACAACCCCTAAATTGGATGAAGCGTAGAACTTTGTATTCGAAGACTGGGAAGCGCATAACGATGGCAACTGGACTCAACAAACAAGCAAAAATTATGCGCACCCGGAAGATCTTGGCTCAATCTCCCGAAATTTCCATCATGTAAAGAAACATTTGTAATTTGTTTTATGAAGTAAATGATTAACAAAACCGTATGATTTTTACCGCAACTGAACCCTTAAGCGGTGCCAGAAATGACGTGTTTAATAACAAGCCGGTTTTAAATCAGTAGGAAAAATTAAGAAAGCTGCTGGGCGCAAGCAACGTTAAGAGATATGGTGGACATACAGGATAACTTAAGGAATTGCAAAAAAAGGAGGAAGAGAAAGAGGCGAATAAAGCAATCCAATCTGACCAACAGGAACCTATGCAGAAGGATATAGTACCAACAACAAAAACGGGTTAATCGAGCGGTAAGCCAAAATCTATGCGTATTGGCGGGGGAAATTAATATAAACCAAAGGGACTTTATGATACAAATGAAAAGAGAAACGAAGTAACAATGCGAAAGCTAATTGCAAAGGAACTGGCTTGTCCCTGAACGACAGAAAGCATAACTACGAAGAAATGCATCACCGTTATAGGAAGATTAAAATACAATGGACTGCAGTTAAACTAGGACTAAAAAATTGGGACAAGCAGTGGTATAGTTGCAACGAATAGTACTCCAACGAGGTTAACGAAAATAGTGGGATGAATGAGACCGGTAAATATAACTACAACTACTACAACTAATACCACCATTACTTCTACTACTACTTCTACTAATAATGCATCTGCTACTATTACTACTGCATCTACTACTTCTTCTTCTACTTTTACTACTGCTACTCCTCCTATTCCTAGTACTATTATTATTACTACTACTACTCCTGCATCTACTTCCTCTACCACAACTTCTATTACTACTGCTATTACTACTTTACCTACTGCGTCTTCTACAAGTGCTACTACTATTATTACTGTGACTACTACTATTACTAATACTACCACTACTCATATTACTACTCCGTCTACTACTACTATGCCTACTACTACTACTACTACTACTACTACTACTACTACTACTACCACCACTCCTACTACTGCGTCTACTTCTACCATTACTAATACTACTACAGTTACTAATTCTACTATTACTACTACTACTATTACTGTTGCTGCTGCAGCTTTTTCGACAACTAATACTGCTAGGAATTCAACTACTGCTTTTAATTATGCCACGTATACTATTACAACTACTAAGCCAAGCTAGTAAAAACCACCAGACCAGAACGCTAACCCGAACTGTGTGCAAACGTCGAATAAACGATAGGAAATTAAGAACACTAGCACATATGCGACGACCCCGAACCTAACTAACCAGAAGGCTTCATATGGAAAGACGTTGATTATACCGTAGCATACAATATCACGAGCGCAAGCGAGTGAGATGGTGGAAGACACTAGCTAATGATTAATGAGCATACCGGCCGAGAAGGAAAGTAAAAGACCTAAAACTCTGATCGCACAACGAGAAGTGCCAAAAACGTGTGGGTCACAAAGGGTAAGCAAGTTAATCCGTAATCCCAACCATCCTAAGAATAAACCCTGAAAGGAATACCAACCAACGTAATAGTCCCTCTTAGACTCATCCTAATTGAACGTCTGTGTAGACGTCAAACAAAACAATTAAAGTAGGCAACGTATGTGAGCAAAACGAACGTACGACCTAACATAATGGAAGGTATTTAAAGGACAACTGCGCAGATTCACCGTAGTAAAAACGAATAACCTGCGAAAACCAGATTTTAACGCGTTACCGAACTAAAAACGCCAGCGCAGCAGTCCCACGATAAATCTGGTGATCTTTAGCTGGACAAGACAACCTACTGAATGCTTTTAAGTAGCATTACAAATAACATTTATTCTGAGACCCGGCTGTTATGCCTGCACCCAGACCTGGCGAGAGAAGTCGTCGAAGCTTGGCCGTCAGACGCCAACTCTATCAACCGCAGCCTCAACCTACAAGTGCCCCATGAGGCTGTCTAGCACCACTGGCGCATGAGATGAGGACCAATGAAAAATGAGGCTGGCTCGACCTATCACAAGTGAGCACGACAGACCTATTTAAGCCAAGTATTTTCCCTTTTCTCCATATCCGATTATGCGCTCAAGTATTCGTGTGTAACTTCAGATAACTGTATTTTCTACCCCAGAGTTCGCCTTGTCTTCTCCTTCCAATTCAACACCTGTGGTCCGTATTTTCTCATGTATTCATGAGAATTTCACGCGCGATGCACTTCGCTGAGCACGGCACTGGGAAACATTTTCCCATAGACTAGGTTCTATATGGGTACAATTAGCCTTCCTGCACAATGGCCTGAGGCTGGAAATTATGCCGCGAAGTGTCTCTGTAAGACAACCAGCTATAACTGATTTCCGTCGGGATGTCGCTAGGAGCTACAGTCGCCGCCTTGTAAGAATCCTGATTAATGAATGCCCCATTCGTCTACGATAATACGGCCGGGAAATCTAACGGGAGAAAGCAGCATGTGCATCACACATGGAGATGACAACACTGCAAAACTTAGAGCGCCGAATCGCGATTAAGATGAATGAGCGAGAGACAAGAAGAAGGCCCAACAACTGAAAGATATGTGTAGCCTAAAACAAGCACAGACGCACGTACCTGAACAATCATCCGTCCATAATCTGTCCTCTAAACAACTAATAGATAACCGAATTATAGTGTTTCAGCACGAATCCGGCTTCAACACGGGAGATGCACATACAGTTTATTTTATTGCCTCACTGGAAGCAACACTCTCGAAGACGCAGACCACAGAAGACACAAAGAACTCGATCCACCAGCAAGTCGCATCCCTCATCATATCACACAGGCCACGCTGAATCATCTCCCCAGCCGAGGTACAGGCCAGTATGGAATTAAAGAAGAATGAAGAAATTGTCATTGTTCCAGTGGACAAAGGACGGGCGAATGTGATCTTGAACAACTCGGAATACATGGCAAAAGTTCAGGAGCTACTAAACGATAGTCAGTCATATAGGGATCGTCGAATCGGACCCCTATGAAAACACTGGTAAGAGAAATCACTAAGAGTCGGAATCAATTGAGGAGCCAAAGGCAATATCCGAGAATGATTGGAGACAAACGAAACCACAGGATGCAGCCAATGCCAATTTTACGTCAAATTCTGCCAACTGTCCCGCGGACTCCCTCACCCTCACCAGTGTCATCAATTCCTTTACTCCCACCATCATAGAGACCACATCCCAATCCGCATCACCACCGCAGCCGCTATCATCACCATCAGCGATCGTTACTCTCCCTCTAAACTGTCCTCATTGCGATCGCACATATATCTCCCGCATTGGCCTGATCGGTCACTTGCGATTTTATCGTAAAAAGACTGGTTAACCAGTGCATGGAACAATAACACACAGCAGAGATCGGCACCTCCACAGCCCTCACTGTCCTCACTTATTCACTCACCTCATGGGCTTATTGTGACCCGAATGCCTCCACGAAAACCTGCTGTAAACCACCGTGGGCTAAGCCACCTCAGCGCACACTACCTACACTAATACACAAACAACACACTCACCATCATCACGTACCTAAGAATATATTGGTTTCCTAGAAACCGTGGCTTTGAAGGCTGCCAATCTGACGCTTATACCAATTCACGCCATCGGCCTAATGAATGTGCTGTGTGTATCGAGTGGCTGACCAGTGGACTGGGAATCAGACGGCGATAGCTCCTCCATATCCCCTGACTAAATGAATTCTGCTGTGTGCGTCATAGGGGCCAGGTCGTATTGTAGCGCGCGAAGACGGGTACGCCGAACCGTCAGTCAATGCGTCCACTCCCACATTAGACAACTGACTGGCTCGTATGGTTTTCTGATTGTGTGTGTGGGGGAGAGAGTGAGGTCGACAGCTCAGCGCATTTTGCTCACTATAAACAACCTGACACACTTAAAAATATAATGGTGCGCTAAAGGCCGTGGCTTGGAAGGTTGCCAACTGACAGGAACATTCGGACCGCGTGGACAGCCCAACGTGTGTTTTGTGTCGAGTAGCTGAATGGCACATTGAGAGTCAGGCTGCAATAGCATCTTCTTTATGTGGCCTTTATTGCACTCCCACTCCGTGGTATACGAGCTAGGTGTGGTGGTACGTCCAGGGGCGGCTCAGGCCGTGCCAGCCACCTGCACCCTCTCCCATCTCCTGTTTTCTTGACTCTGTCATGACAGCGGGCTCATGTGGGGGAGGAGGAGAGTGTGCGGTAGCTGCAACGCAAGGTTACTATTGCTTAAAACTAATCAAATCGCAAGTCACCCTCCCTGCACCACCCTTCTGTGGAGAGTACAGTGGACATCTTCGGACTACGATAGTCGTGCTGGCATGTATGTATGTACGTATATATGTATTTGGAGTTTATGGGGTACTAGTAAGTGGTAGCACCACACAGATAGCATTTGGTCGCTCCGTTTGTCTCTTACAGGAGATAAATGCTCCTGCGGCTCCTCCAAGCTGCATCTTGCCAGCGGCCACACCCCGGGCAACCGTCACGACCGGTGGGCTAAACCAGGTGAGGGTCTCTGGTGTTTTGTGTGCCTCCGGTATGTCTGACTGCCGAACTTCCCACCTCCCCCCTCTCAAAACGTCATACAGTAAAGGTGACAGCAACCCCGTAGGCGGCCTAGGCTAACTCGGGTCACTCTCCCACTATAAACACAAACCGTGACCCATAGTGGAGTTCGGCTGCCGTCTGTGATGTCCGAGCAGCCATATTCAGGGACAGCACTGCTTTGCCTCCTCGTGGAGGAAGAGGCTACAAAATTTGCATTAAACAAATGCTGGTTATCACGTCTTCTGCATCCGGCCGTGGCTCGCAGATCACAAAATACGCGGTTGTAAAACAGAAAACAAACAACAATACCACCCGTACCCCATCCCGCGCGCCATATCCCCTTGGCTGCCCGGGTGAGTCCACTCACACAAGCAGCCTGGGAATGTTCGTTCCCTTTTAGACAATCCTAGGAGTAACTGGCCGGATCTAGTCGATCGGGAACTGGCACGCTACAAGGTGGACATTGCTGCTCTCAGCCAGACCCGATTCTCTGAGCAGGGTCAACTGTAGGAGGAAGGATGCTGGCTACATCGCTAGCGGTCGAGCAAAGGCAGAGCGACGCGACGCTGTTGTTGCCTTTGCCATCCAGAACGACATCGTGGGACGTCTGCCCTGTCTGCCGCAGGGTATCAATGATTGCCTGATGAGCCTTCTCCTGCCTTTTCGGGGAGACCAGTTCGCCACCATAATCAGCACCTACACTCCCCCAATGACGAGCTCTGATGCGGCGAAGGACGAATTCTACGAGGACCTGCACGCCTTGCTAGTGACTGTGCCGAAAGAGGACAAGTTAATTGTCCTTGGTGACTTCAACGCCCGCGTCGGGACGGAGCACGCTGCCTGGCAGGGAGTGCTGGGTCCCCACGGTCTCGGTAGCTGTAACGATAACGGCCTCCCTCTTCTGCGCACGTATGCGGAACACCGTCTCCTGCTGACCAACACCTTCTTTTGCCTTCCGACGCGGATGAAGACCACGTGGATGCACCATCGGTCGTGGCGCTGGCAGTGTCTGGACTATGTTCTCATCCGGAGGCGAGATCGACAGATCGTGCTAGTGACCAAGGCGATTCAGGATGCAGACATTTGGATGGATCATTGCCTCGTCATCTGCCAGCTGAGGCTCCGAATGCAACCCCGATGAAGACCCCGAGGTAAGTGACCGCCAGGTTAGTTGTATACTCTTTTGTTAAACTTGCCTGTACACTCTTTTGATTTCAGCAACCAAATAACCCAAAAACTGAAAAACCTCCATGCTCCAGATAATAACGCCACCATGGAGACACGATGGTGCCAACTGCAAAATGTCATCCACGCCACCACCCTCAAAGTCTTCGGACGCGCACGACGTCAACACCAGGACTTTTTTGATGACAATGAGATCGACATCAGCAACTTACTCACGGTGAAGAATGGACTACACAAAGCCAACATGGACCTTTAGACTTATGCCAACAAAGCAGCCATCTCCAGATGCCCCCGCCTTGTACAGCAACGGCTGCGGGAGATTCAGGACGCCTGGATGGTCCGAAAGGCATAGGAAATCCAAGGTTATGTGGACCCCAATGAAATGAAAAACATTTTCAAAGCCATAAAGTTCATTTCCGGCCCCTGATTCAAGGGGACCATATCGCTGCTCAGCTCTGACGGCACAACACTGCTGTCAGAGAAATCTCAAATTCCGAAGAGCTGGGTTGAGCACTTTAAAGGTGTCCTTAATTGCTCATCAGTCATCTCTGATGCTGCCGTTAACCGGCTCCCGGAAGTGGACACTAACAATGACCTGGATCTGCCGCCTTCCCTACCAGATACCATCCGGGCTGTGCAGCAGATTTCCAGCGGTAAAGCACCTGGATACAACGCAAGCTTGATGGGCCCCGGCTGATGGCAGAACTCACAGGACTACTCCAGGTGATGTGGCACCAAGGACAAGTTCCTCAGGATTTCAAAGACACGACCGTCGTCCATCTCTACAAGTGGAAGGGGAACCGGCAACTCTGTGATAACCAAAGTGGCATCTCGTTACTCAACATCGCCGAGAAGATCTTCACCCGTATACTTCTCAATCATTTGATCGGTCACCTAGAGCGGCGTCTGCTCCCGGAATGCCAATGTGGCTTCCGACTACACCGCGGAACAACCAACATAATCTTTGCCGCCCGCCAGCTACAAGAGAAGTGTCAGGAGATACGAACTCACCTATAAACTACCTTCGTGGATCTAACGAAAGCCTTTGACACGGTGAATCGTGACGGACTGTGGAAAGTCATGCAGAAATTCGGCTGTCCTGAGCGGTTCACGCACATGGTGCGTCAGCTTCACGATGGGGTGATGGCGCGCGTTACTGACTACGGGAGATTATCCAAAGCATTCGCAGTAACCAACGGAATGCAGCAAGGGTGGGTCCTTGCATCTATTCTCTTCAGTCTCATGCTCTCTGCCATGCTAATAGACGCCTACCACGAAGAGCAGCCTGGGATCCGAATCACCTACCAAATGGACGGCCGACTATTCAAACAATGACGGATGCTCTTTCGCTCGCATGTCTCCACAGCCACCATTCACGAACTTCACTTCGCTGATGACTGCACACTCAATGCAACGACAGAAGAGGAAATGCAAAGGAGCATGGACCTCTTCGCTGTCTCATGTGACAACTTCAGACTTCGCATCAACACTGAGAAAACGGTTGTGATGCATCAGCCACTGCCCAATACCATCTACACCGCAGCTCATATCAATGTCAATGGCAACCAACTGAAATCTGTGGATACCTTCACGTACCTAGGCAGAAATCTCTCCCGCAGTACCAAAGTCGACGATGAGATCGCACATCGAATCGCCCCAGCCAGCCAAGCCTTTGGACGCATGCAGAACGTGGTCTGGCATCGACACGGTATTCACCTGAACACTAAACTCAAGATGCACAAGGCCGTCATCTTGACGACACTCCTATACGGAGCGGAGACCTGGATCATCTACTCTAACCAAGCCAGGAAGCTAAATCAATTCCATCTCGCCTGTCTCCGCAGAATACTGAAACTGAGATGGCAAGACAGGTTACAGGGCACGGAGGTTTTGGAACGTACAGGCCTTCTCAGCATTTACTCTCAGCTGAAATACTTGCAACTGCGCTGGAGTGGCCACCATTTGAGGATGGACGACTAACGACTAACCAAACGACATCTCTACGGAGATGTTGCTACGGTTGCTTGCCGACAAGGAGGATGAAAACGACGATACAAGGAAACTCTGAAGACCCCCCTGAAGCAACTGCAGATCAAAAGGGTGACCTGGAAGGACCTCGCACGGAACCAACAGGCATGGAGAAGGACAGTGAAGATAGGGGCAGTAATCTACGTACTCAACAGGATCGCCGCCACCAAGGACAAAAGAGCGGCATGAAAGTCAATAGCGCCCTGGGCCGACACCGCAAATGCCCGCGCTGTCAACGAACCTTCCGCGCACGCATCAGCCTGGTCGGACATCTTCAGACGCAACGAACTAACCATCTGACCATTCCAACTTCTACGTCAAATTCTGCCAACCCTCCTTCGGACTCCCACACTCTCACCCCTGGCATCAATTCCATTACTCCCACCATCATAGAGACCACATCCCAATACTCATCACCTATTACTTCCGCCACCACCGCCACCGCCGCCACCACCAACATCAGTGATGGGTATCTCTCCTAAACTGTTCTCATTGCGACCGCACATTCAACTCACGCATCAGCTTGGTCGGTCACTTGTGAAGCCATCGTACAGAGACTGGTGAAACAGTGCCTGGAGCACGAACAGACAGCAGAGATCGCTGCCTCCACAGTCCTCATACTGTCCTTGCGCATACACAAATCGCATGGGCCTATTCGATCTCC
The DNA here is from genome assembly GCA_017591395.1 of Schistocephalus solidus. NCBI lineage: Eukaryota > Metazoa > Platyhelminthes > Cestoda > Diphyllobothriidea > Diphyllobothriidae > Schistocephalus > Schistocephalus solidus. The sequence goes on along the minus strand of WEDG01003380.1, from coordinate 48,972 downwards.
TACTCACACATGAGAGCGCAATTGACCGCAATGCCAACAACACCGACACCCCATGCACACCCTGCGCTCCAGCAATTCTTACTGCCACTGCCCCCCCCCACTACCACGAATGATATTCCCACAGCCTCTCTCGATTTCTCCTGCTCACACCGCACTCAACTTCAACTCATGCGTCAGCCTGGTTGGTCACCTGTGAATCCATTACCCGGAGCCTGGTTACTCAGTGCCTGGGCTCCGACATACAGTCGAAGCGCCCGCCTCCTCTGCCCTCACTGCTCCCGCACATTTACACACCGCATGGGCCTACTAAGACACACACGCCTTAACGACAACCTGCCGTAAACCACCGGAAACGAAGCCACATCATCGCACGCTACCTTCACCAATACATTGACAATACACTCACCAACATCATGTACCTGAGAATATCACGGTTTCCTTGAAAAAGTGCCTTGGACGACTGCCAATCTGACGCTTATACCAATTCACGCCATCGGCCCAATGAATTTTCTCTGTGTATCGAGTGGTTGACCAGTGGACTAAGAGTCAGACGGCGATAGCTCCTCCTTATCCCCTAAATTAGTGAATCCTCGTGTGTGCGTTATGGAAGCCAGGTCGTATTTTAACGCGCGAAGACGGGTATGCTGACCTCTCAGCCAATGCGCCCACTCCCACATTAGACAAATAACTGGCTTGAACGGTGGTCTGATTGTGTGTTTGGGGGAGAGAGTGAGGTTGACTCCTCAGCGCATTTTGCTCACTATAAACAATCTGACACGCTTATAACTATAACGGTGTGCTTAAGGCCGTGGCTTGGAAGGTTGCCAACTCACGGGAACAATCGGACCGCGTGGTCAGCCCAATTTGTGTTTTGTGTGAGTGTCTGACTGGCGCATTGAGAGTCAGGCTGCAATGGCATCTTCTTAATGTGGCCTTTATGGCACTCGCACTCGTGGTATACGAGCCACGTGTGGTGGTACGCCCAGGGGCGGCTTAGGCCGTGCCAGCCACAGGCTCCCTCTCCCACCTCCGGTCTTCTTCACTCTGTAATGTCAGCGGGTTCAGGTGGGGGAGGTTGAGAGAGTGCGGTAGATGCAGCTCAAGTCTCCTTTCACTTTAATCTAACCCACGCGCAAGCTATGGTCCCTGCACCACCCTTCCATGGAGCATACGGTAGACATCGTCGGACTACGACTGTCGAACAGTCTTGTATGTAGAAGATATAAACTGCCAATTTCCAAATTCTTCCAATTTTAGCTAATTCCCAGCTGTATATTTACATTTACGATCAACGTACAAACGGTCAGTAGATGTTTTAAATATAGGACGTTATTTGCTATTTTGGCTGCATACCCTACCGTGCTTAATATTTCGTATTCGTTCATGTGCGTACACTGTATCTCGAAAACGGGAACAAGACGACCATCCAAACGGCTGCCTTGACAGATGTTATCATCATCACGCTGCCTTATCGCTCATGCCATCCAGGTCGACCTCTGCCTCCATCGGCAGTGACCACCCTTCTAATGCCCTGCCGTCGCCGATTAAAATCAAATCAATCATCCCTGCAACAACACCAGCGACAGCCACGACCACCACCTTCCCCACTCCCGCCACCGGTGAGAACACCTTCATCGTCCTTTCAACCAATGTAATCGCTACCTTAACCAAGCCACCAGCAATGTGGACTCAATCCAAATCCATCCTAATTGCGATCTCAACTTTAACTCTAGCGTCTGCCTTATCAGTCGTTTGTGAATCCATCATCCTGTGACCGGTGCAACAATGCCAGGAAGTTCACATTCATTAGTCACATCGGCCTCTACTGTCCACCGTGCTAACGCACATTTACTCATCAAGTATTTTGCCACATGTGTATTTATGACAGCGGAATTCATCGAAATATAGATAAGTCAAACATATTTTTCACACTCGACAGACCTCCCGCCTTTAGCATTAAAAACTACCTATCCAACTAGACGTAGCGCTCATGCAAATGACTACGCACCTCATAACCTATCCTGTCCACATTTCCACCGCTAACGCATGTTACGCATCGGCCTGATTGGTCACCCAAAGTTATATCTCACTGAACTTAATGAGTATGAGTGTGAGTGATAGGGAATCAACATACAACCGCCTTTATTACCTAAACTGCTCACATTCCCCTCGCACATTCACATAACACGTGTAGTATGGGCCTCTATGAAAACTCGCAGTAAGAAACTACAACCTAGACCAAAACAACTCACACGTATTACCAATTAGCACACGCATCACACATGAAAACTTCAAAAACTACACACAACGTGTGCGAACTACGCATCTTTCGTGTAAACAGCAGATTTATTCTTCGGACCCTATTCTATGTGGCTCCTCTGTTACATGGGATACCGGAACAATTCACACCCTTTGTGAGTAACCTTGAAAGGCTTGGTGGGGCAGTTCATGCGCGTTGCTGATAGGCTGTTCGTAGATCTGTCGGCTCCCTCTCTCAATCTCAGTATACGTTTCTCAAACAGCTCAGACAATCCATTAGCGCACAGGCAATTGAAGAGAGAGTGGTTTTGATTGTAGCAGTGCATATCCGTTACTTTAAGCCATTTTTGTGCTTGAACCTATTGCAATGCGCTAAAAGACCTTACACGGAGACTGCCAACTGACGGTATAAATCGGTTTCCTCTAATTAAAGACTGTCGAGATTCAATGATTCCTTCCTATTCTGACCTTGAAAACACCCACTTTTAGTTGGCTCTCAAGCCGTCGCACTATGTCACTTAGCTTTTGAATGAAATCCTGGTCGTGTTTGCGTAGACCACGTGGAGTAGTGGCACGTCGAGGTGCACTTTTCTGTCACGCTAGGCAGTGCATCATCTTCTGCCTCCTGAATTCTTGACTCTCCCAGACAGGTGAGAGAGTGGGGTTGATACTACTCAAGTTCACTACCACTATGTAATATTTCATGCGGTTTCTGTCCCTGTGTGGCACCTAGTTAAGATATTCGGCAATGACATTCGATCATTCGTGTGGATTTAGCCCATGATAGCACCATTGTATATTATCTGCGAAGATCAACCTCAGCTTTCGTCAGTTATAAATGAAGACCACGAATGCCGCAAATATAAGAAGAACCTCACAGAAAACGGCGTTAATGTAGATCGCTCTTGAGCCTCACTTTTTTCCGTTCAAATAAAGCACCTTAAACCGGGAGCAAGTTTCACCAAATTCAACTAACGACCCTGTGCTAAAGAAAATTAGGCAAGTCCTAAAAGTTGGTTATAATGGTTCTACTAAAAAGGCCGGAATTATATAAATCCAACCATTCGTAGTGTTCGCCGTAGTTCCTGTCTAACTTCTGCATATTAAAAAAGTCATTACATTTCGTCCTCTTTTTCGTTTCACTATCTTTTCGTCTTAGGAAGTCAGAATTAATGACAAAATACCAAGACAATGGAACAAGTATTATTTTGATTTTCACTATGATTACATTCAGCGTGTACGTGAATTATTCTATCTACCGCGAACCCGCAAGTGCCCAGTGTCAAGAATACAGAAGATGGAGAAGCTTGAGAGCTTCATCTGACATATGTGTTTTCACTAAATTCAATTTTTTGTGCATCTTACCAATCACATAATCGAGCACTTAAACGAACACTTAATAGGATTTATTGAGTAAAATAAGTGTTATCTTGAGTTACCACAACGTGGCTCCTCTTGCTTGTTTATAATTTCCCAATCTACATCCAGTTTTTTTCAGTTCAGTTCTGTTTATTAAACGGAAGATAGGCGAACGCCTTTGAACTCCCTCTTGGTTACAATATGGCTAAAAAGACTCTGATACATCATGAAAATGTAAAAATAATTGGTTTACATAATAGCGTGCGGAAAATAAGCACCATATTGGCTAATCGAAGAGGGTAAACATAAATGTGTACTCACATATTACAAGTAGCATGAAGACATGCTATTGTTTACTGACACGATTCTCGGCAGATTCAGCATATCGTGCCACCGACTGGTGTTTTATGTCACACAAATTAGAGGATGGGCTCTTTCACTTCAGAAATACATCCGACAAGGATGCAAAGAATATTTCAACCTTCGTGGTAGACATCTAATAAGGTTTTGATTGAACGAAATCAAATGAAGAGAGTCTAAATAAAGAACGAATCTATAAGACAAACTGGCATTTTGTTGAACCATAAAGTTTCTTTTAAGTACTCCGTAGTGTTTTCAAGCTGGGATATCACCATTTGCATTGTCCACTATAATTTTTTTATTTTTGCAAAAAAATCTTTAAACGATTTGCAGCCCGGTGTTTTGGAGATCATACCAGGTATTCAAGCTATGTAAATGCACTGTGGACTCACCTAGATCGACTTCGCCTCATGCTAATTTTGAAGGTTTCTCCTCAAATATAGTGTTTTATCACAAGTTATCAATGATTTTTCAGAGTAGTTCTTTTACTCGGCGAGCAAAAGAGGCCTAAGGGCACCATTGTGTGTTTTAGTCTGCATCGTCAAAGTTTCACGCTAGCATTGTTTGGTAAGAGTTTAAAATAGTTCCCACACAAACTATGCGCAGATTTTTTCGCAAGAAAATTAACTGGGTCATTTTATAGTGTAAAAGCATTCCCAGCATAGCATTTGACTTAACAATTTGCACGTTTGTGCAAATATGTTTCACGGCTTATTGCAGACTTCACTAATTTACTTAGCGTCCATAAATCTCGACAATTTTAGCGTTCAACGTGATTTAATATAATTTTTCTACTACTTTTGGATGGAACGATTTATCGCACTTTTACTGGGTTTCAAATTTCTAAACAAGCAAAATGGAATTTTTAAAAGTAGCATGGGTTTTGAGAAATGTGTTTAAAATAATCGCGCGAGAAATGAGAATATATTCCATCTTTATACACTACAGAACGATTTTGTGCGTTTTCATCCCTTTATCTGCAAATGATGGCTTTGGCTGTTTAAACTTTTCGCAAGTTAAGCAGTAAACGCTGAATTTGGCGCTACAAACCACCGATTGGACTGTCTATTGTACTAAAATATACTGTACTTTATTCACTTCTGCTTCCTTCAAACGTGTGACGTAACTTGCTCTAGCGGTCCCATATAACTGTCAGGCAGCCAATGCTCCGTTGGGCTATTTATCATTATAGTTCCATTGTTGAGGTTATCATTAAATTATTTAAATTAAATTATTTAACTTTCTGTCAAATGCTTTTTTGGGAAAGGACGTTTTTGCGTCGCAAATGTACGCATAAATTGTTTTTATGTTCAAATAAAAGTATTTGATCTCAACTTATATTTACTGGGGTGCCCATCTGTCATCGTCGGAGGTGACTGTCGTATCGCGCTCACAGTATTTATAGGCGAGGGGGGGTGAGAGTTATGTGAACAAGGCGTTCATTGTACGGGTTCATCTTAACAGTGTACACTGTAGGGAGGACGGGGTGAGGGAGCCCTTAATTGGCTTCGGCACTCATCGCCCGCGTACGCACAGGGATCATCTCTGTAGTTGCCGGGGCGGATGGGGAAGGAAGCTAACGGCTGACAATCGGCATGTCCTTCGTTGGGGGCCGGCATTTGTACGTTGTGGGTCATCACTCCCATCCGCAGTGACCTTACTTGCTGTCCTGGATTACTTGTTATGTTTGCGTCCTTCTGACCGTATTTCTCCTTGTCTACCGAGGTGATGGTTGAAACAGCAGTGTTGGTGACTGTGCCTTTGTCGAACCTGAAGTGTGATGCGGCTGCTTGCGTATCCGTCGTAGACTCCCCCGTGTTTGGCTTCACGTTTGGCCTAAATTCGCGCTTGTTCTTACGTTCGATGAACTGCGTCCGGAGGGCTTGGTAGGCGACGCGAAGGTTGAATGAGGTAGTCTCCGTGGACAAGGCCTACATTGTTTCCCTGGCTCCATGGTCATTTCCTCGACCCAGAATTTCAGCGTTCTAGAAAGCGAGCGTGTGTCCAAAGTCTGTGCCATATCCATCCACCATAGAATATTGGTCAATTCTCCTCACTCTCGGTATCTCCGTTGTAGTTAACTTCGCAGGAATCCCATTGGATCAGCTAGATGACATGCCTCATGACTAGGTGACGAATGCTTGAGTCCGGTCGATGGGAAATTCCGAACTCCAACGGTCTTAGGAGGAGGGAAACTGCCCCCAGAGACGCTGTCAGTATATGGCAGCGCACATCAAAATTTTGGTCATTCTGTCACCGGATTGTGGCTTGGTTTGGCATGCCTACTGTACTCAGTGAAGTTGCGGATGCATCCATTGGCCAGGAAAAGGCGCCGAAGGTTACTGCGTTCTGTCCTTTTGTCAGTTGACTCGCTGCAGTGTGTTTCTGCCATGCTCTAGAGAGTTCGCACATAACTGGGTTTGTGACACAACTGATGTTTACTGTGGTAGCTTATGATTAAGTGTGTTTTGGTCACCTTCCAATACACCATTCTTTTTCTATACCCGTTGGCTTTTCGATGAACAAGGACGTCCAGAAATGGCAGCTGGTCGTTGCTTTCCGCCTCCATTTTGAATTGGATGACCGGTAAGACGGAATGCAGGACACTATGAAATTCTTTGATCGTTTCTCGTTTGATGATGACGAATGTATCGTCAACGTATCGAGTCCAAACTTTTGGCTTGCAGTTTCGCAAAAACCAGAGTCTCAAGCTTTTGGAGAACTGCCTCGGCGATGAAACCCGATAGCGATGGTCCCATTTTTGTCCCTCAAATCTGCTCGTAAGTGGTACCCTTCGAAGATGAAGTAGGTCTTCAACCATAATTTTAAGAGATGGACAATAATTTCACTGCTATACTGACTCACCTGAGGCATCTTACAACGTGCGCAGCCACAACGGTCTCTTCAGCTACGCAGTTTTTAGAACGGCTCAGGGGGATGCAACTAACCGCAGACGAGATCATGGTGTCATTTACTGTCACTTCCATCTTTACTTCAATCCCGCTGAACTTGGTAGTCGAAACGGTAAGCGAATTGCTTGAGAGATAGAACGAGGTCTCCGATTGATTCCAGGACTCAATCGTCTCGCTCCACCTTGGAGTTCACTCACGAGTCTAGTCAGCACCCGCAGAGCGGCTAGGGCTAAAGGCAAATTAACTTGACCAAGAAAGGTAAGGCAAACTTGAATGGCCATTTCTAACTTAAAATGAGCTATTTTCATCAAATCTAGACAGCAGTTTAAATGATTTTTTTACTGATGTGATTTGACTCGTCTTCTAAAATTCAAAACATGTTGTGTGATATATACCATCTGGTTAACTATTAAAACGTTTTGTGCTGAGTTTTATATCAATATTATTTTTCGCGATGCCGAAGGAGACATTCACACACATTTACGTAAGAAAAACGTTCAATGATTTTTCAGATGACATGAATATAATACTTAAATTTCAACATCTATCACATGAGCTTGATTTACGAACGACAATACCGGTTGCAATAGCCATGGCATTCTGTTTATGAAATCCCCCATTTGACTGTCAGTTAAATTTCTAAACTGAGATCAGATTACTTTATTCCGTGCGTTAGCAAAGTAAGGTTTACTATACCTCATTGTGTATACTAGTGCGTTGTCCTCTGAATGCATCGTTAACCAAATACTGCACATAAATCCACTGCCTAATACCAACATGCATACTAATTAGATAATTCCTGTTATGTTCTCGCCTTAAGCCTCGCTGGTCGCACGCCAACCAACATACCCCCTAGGGACAACTGAAGAGCACGGGCGGAAGAATGGCAGCGTATTATCGCCTGGTAACAGGTGAATAACGAACGTAAGAGTATGTTCAAGGTCGGACGGCGATCGTACCAATCAGATGGTGTTCTTCAGTGGGTAGCATCCCGATTGCTCCTAGTCGGCAGCTTGCGCGACCACCGCGCGCACAGCATGTCCGCGCATCGTTAGGGTCGCGTGGGAGGAAGTCGTCAGGATGGTGTGTGCGCGAGTCGGTTAGGGCAGCTCCTCCTAAACTTTCGCTTTTTGTGAGCTGAGTGGTATGATTAGAGATGCGGGTTCGCTTTCAATGGAACCGTTTTCGTTCGTGTTCGACCCGATCGTCTAAATGGTTGAGGAGATCGGCTTGACGCCAGAACTGTGGGTTCTGGACTTGCTATTGACAAGTGGAATGTGTCCAGTAGTAATTCCACTGATAGGTTTGGACTGGGATTTGGCGCGTCAATGCATTCGGTGTGTTTCAGCTGATTGGCGCGGCTTAACGACCTGAGTCTCGTAGATAACGTCACCACACTTTCGGTGAGCACGCCCAAGCGTCCACTTTTCCTGATTGTTCCTGTACTCCTTCACCAGAACCGTATCATCTGGATGGAACAACCTTTGCTTTGCTCCTGTGGTGTCGTTTGAATTGCCTTTCCATCGGGGTCGGATGGACGGTTTCATCACCAACACTAACAGGTTCCAGCGAACGAATTACATCCAATGGTGTGCGAAAGCATTCTCTGCATCAAAGCTTCTGCAGGAGGGGCACCGTTTGGAGCGTTCGGGTTTGACATTGCCCGAAAGTTCAGCAGGAAGATTTAGAGCATTTCTTCGAAGTCCCCTCCCTTTTGACTTCTTGAGACCCCGCTTGAATGTATCAACGAATCTTTCAATCCGTCCGTTGGACTGCAGGCGATATGGTGGCGAACGCAAGTGATTGATGCCTGACTGCTTGCAAAATCGGGCGAGGTCGGCTGATGTCAACTGCCTTCCATTATCACTCACCAAAGTTTCCCGTCAACCAAGTTGGCTGAAACTGTCGCCGAAGGGTGTTGCTTCAGCTGTCGTGCGTTCCAGGAGAAAGACTTCTGGCCTTTTGCTGTCCACGTCGATGGAGATAAGGAAGTTTTGGCCACAGCATTATTAATGTGTCCATGATAAAACTGCCTCAGGACCCTTGATTGCAGTTTCCATGGGAAAATGACACGTTCGTAGAACAGGATACAGTCGCTAACGGTGGACCAGGAATGTCGTCTTTGATAGAAATGTTGCAATTCTGCAGAAAGTTTGTGGGCAACTGAGTGCGATAATACTTAATGACTTGTCTCAACGGTGGATCTTGTTCTGTTGCGCTTCGGACTTCCTCGAAAGTGACAAGGAGTGCATGAATAGAATCCATAAACAGACTTTGAACCGCTGATTCAACGGAGACGGATAGGATAAATTTGCCTTCAGGCTCGTTAGTTCGCGAGTCGATTAAGCGCGAAGGTGCCTCTGTTTGGCGTATGTTTGTGGTAGATTTGTATCGGATATCGAAGTCGTAGACGATTTGCAGAGTACCGAGGAATGCGTTTTCGTGCCGAAAATTGATAAAAGACGTCAATGGTCCGCAACAAGGGTGAAACGATGGCCTTAAAGCATCCTAACAGTGAAGATCATAGCCAAAGTCTCCTTCTCGATCTTTCCGTTGTTGCGTTCCGCAGACGTTAGCGATCTTGCTGCAATGACAAAGAGCCTTTTCTGCGTTGTCGAGAAAAATGTGCAAAATTACTGCACAAATTCCAGAAGTGGAGGCATCCGCTAAAACGACAATCTTCAGATCAGAATCAGTGTGAGCAGCAAGTCAGAGTTCAACATTGCTTTCACTTATTCGAAAGCGTGATGACATTCTCGAGATAAAACACATTTGACCTTTTTCTTGAGTACGTCATTCATCGGACGTTCATTCATTCGGAGCGTTAAAGTCGCCCATAATCATGACTTCGGATCGACCAGCAAATGCTTCTAAATAATCTATCAGACTACTGTCTGACTGCGGATCGTTTCTCAGTGGTCGGTGGACCATTAGGATCTCAAGTGCTTGGGACCCCGGCGTTCTGATGGTGAGCCGGCGAGCTTTTCAGTTTTTTCTGACACGAGCAGGCCATGTCTGACATAATTCCGCACACCCCCACCTTGACGTCTGGCCCTATTCTTTCTGAATAACTGCAAACCGGGGAGAGCATCTTCACGAGCAACTTCATATGCGCCCATCTACACTCAACTTGACTTATCGTTCGAAGGTGGTTTGTTCTAAAAAGTCTAATGTGAGTGCAGACCAGGATCACTCACCGCATCGGTGTTGGTTGTCCCCATTGCCGCAGATGACCTGCTAGATGCGTATAATATTTTTGAGCTGCGGCAATGAACAACCAAGGTACTAGAACCCACTCGGTTTGTTGAATTATAACGACACTGTGGGTAATTTAACATTTTTAACTTTTCGCTGTTGACCGTTTCATCCAAATGAATAAAGGACCACGACTGAAATCTAAGCTTAGAGTGTCTACTTAAGTTCTCCCTCCCTAACATATTTGGAAGTTTAAGGGGTCAACTTAGAATGCAAGCAGATTGATAACGAAATACTTCTGGCTTATTTTTCCCTCTCCAGCTAATCCCAAATCCAACCACAGCCATTGAACAGAACAAAATGCTGAAGTACACTGCACAGATAGTCTTTGTATGAGATCTAGCATAGGCATCATGAGCAATTCATGAAGCTCATGAATATGGACTTTATTGGATTCAGAAAGCAAATGCATTGGTGTGCGCCCATTCCTGATTGAAAATATACCCCGTATGCAGCGAGAGAAAAGCTGGATTATGAGGAACTGATGCACGTCTGTTTGATGAAATTCTTACGACGCATCTGCTAAATCCCGTCTGTGGACCATCTGTGCCATGCGCGAGAGCACAAGTTTTTTATGGTCTAAGGACCTGGCCATGGTTATGGTTAGCAGAATGAAGACCAAAAAATCTAGAACACGTTTTGCATTCTTCTACCGCATTCTCTGTCATTAAACATCTAACTTGTCAGGTTTTTACCTAGCTGTGTTCTCCAAACGGAGATAGTTTTCACCGGTAATCTAATAGCTTGGTAACCGCGTACTTTTGAATATTTACGACTGTATAAACGCATCAGAGCAGTCATTAGTATTATTTCTAACCCTCACGTTCATCCGTCTTGGTGCACAAGTTGCCACCGCAGGCCTATCTTTATCCCAAATCCCATCTCCGATCTTTTTGTCCCTGCATGACCCTGGTCCCAAATTGGTAAATAAAGAGATCGCGGTCGACGGGGAGCAATTTAACCATCACTATGCCCTAATTCACGCGCCTATCTCCTTCCGTGCTGTGCCCAAAATCATGGATGTTGTTGGAATAGACGGTCAAACTTTCTTGCGTGTGTGGTGTGCGCTTTTAGTAAAGACCTGATGTATCTTGCCGCCATTAGATGACTAATACCCGGTGGTTGACAGTGGGATTGACGTCAAAACAGCTCCGATCCGGCATTCAACTTCCTAGGGAAAAACAATTGTAGTTTTCTTACGTTTATCGCGAAACGCAAGCAGTTTTGACTTGGCAGACTGGCAATTGAGGAGAAGACTCATTAAATCTCTTGGCTGGGGTCGCGACAAGATGCACAGTGCTCGCTGAGCGTTCACTAACGAATGCACGTCAATATTCCCCATCTGCACCAGCAAGAAAACGATCCCGTGGCTCAGTGGTTAGAGCGTGGACCTTCTGCTCAACGGGTCGCGGGTTTGATCCTCTGGTAGTGCACCACCTGCGTTTGGGTACGACTGAATGACGACGGCTCATAAGCCAGCAATGGCCAGTCCAGTCCCCAGTGTCTTTGCCAGAAATTTTCAATCAGCCTATTCTACTACTAGCTGCTGTGTAGCTGCTGGCGGTGCTCGAGAGTGAGCCTCAAGGCAGAGCGGAGCGAGTGAGTTCCGTTAGCGATCGATGAGCGTTCATCAAAGAATGTAAAGCGCTCATACCTGCATGAGATGTGAGAAACATCCTGAATTAAACCTGGAACGTGTTACCTCAAGGACGAACTTGTAGTAAGAAAACAAAGCATTTCGTTTTAGAGTCTAATAATACTCCGTAAAAATCGACACATAACTTTTGTAGAATTTTACAATCATTTACTTATTCTTGTTCTTCTTACGTCCGTTTACGTTATTAGGCTTTGATGACCTTATTTCCTTTAATACTCGCGCTGATGCCCCTCTTCATCTCGTTTTGACTAACCAAACCAAGTTCTTCCTAGTTAAGAACAGAGCTCCATTATCTGGTTCCGATCACTCTGTATTATTAGGCCTTCCAAAAATTAACTCCGCTTCTACACGTGCGCTGCTACTTAAACCCGAAAGGAAAGTTAAGGTTCACGACACATCCCCGGAAAACATTTTTCTTCTCCAGACTTGCATATCGTACACTATTCCCGTCTTCGTCAGTCAATCCAATGTTGAGTCATGTTCCAGCTTCCTTACAACATTTTTAAAAGAATATTTTAATATTTGTTGTCCTCTTGATACAGTTTTGGTCCGACCTGAAGAAATTTCTTCCCCTTAGGTAAAAGCTTTAAGACGTAAAAAAGAACTTCTTTACAAGCTAGGCCTCCGAGTCTGTCTAAAGGAGGTTAACATCTTAATAAAAAGGGAGATTTGCAGACTAAATGATTTGTTTGTTAGTCAACTTTTTGCCTCTTCGTCCAAACCTTCTTTTCGGCTTTCCTCTGCTGAACTCTGGAGGAATCTTAAGCGTCTCACTGGCCAATGTGGTAAACTGGCACATGTTGATGCTGATTTAGACGATCTAAACAAACATTTTATTCATACTTTTACTGACTTCAATCCCCCCAAAAACAACCTTTCGTTACTACAAAGCGTTTTTTCTCCCGTGTCAGTGGCAACAGTGGAGAAACATCTGAAAAATGTTTGTGGTTCAACTGCTGCTGGGCCGGATGAAGTCGCACCATTTGTTTTAAAATACTGCTGCTCTCAGATTCCCCCTATTTTGACACACCTTATAAACATGTCTTTCATGGAGTCAAATATTCCTGACATTTGGCGTTCAGTAAGAATCACTCCCGTCCCTAAAAAGTCCGCTAATTTTGGTCCTAAATCTTTCCGTCCAATAACCTGCTCTTCCGCTTTACTGAAGATTGCTGAACGAGTCGCTCTCGATACAATAAAGCCTTTTTCCTCCAATTTCTCCGACCCATTACAATTTGCCTATATGGCCCAGCGTAGGACCCTAGATGCTGTTGCCCTTTTAGTACATTCGGCTCTGCCAGATTTAGATAAAGGCTGCCGGGCGCACGCATGTGCATTTCTTGACTACTTCTCTGTCTTCAACACCATCCCGCGCCATCTCCTTCTTAATAAAACATCCGCGTTTGGCTCTCCCGGCTGGGTTGTCTCTTGGCTTGAAGATTATTTTATTTCCCGCACTCAATTCGTACAATCCGGCAAGCGGAAGTCTACTGTCCTTCGAAACAACTGCGGTGTTCTTCAAGGTGCCATCTTATCCCCTCACCACTTCTCCCTTCACACTGATGATTTGAGGTCACCAAATGACTATTTGTACATCAAATATGCCGACGACATGGTTGTTGGTCATCCTCTTAAAAATCAGACACATCTCCAGTGTCTGAAGGATGGCCTTGACCATGTTGCAGCCTGGTCGTCAGATAATGGCCTTCAACTGAACCATGAGAAGTCTGTCCAATGTGTTTTTCACCTGTGACCATCCCCTAGTTCTCAATTCTAAGCCGTCCTTCCCAACGAGGTATCCTCTTTTTGGTACCTTGGCGTTACTCTGACATCGAATCTTTCATTCTCCCAACATTTTGATACTCTTTTTACAAAAATTCGTAAACTTCTATATTATATTCGCCGTTTACGTTCCTATCACACACCTCAGGCCCTTATCTGGCGATTTATAGAGGCATGTGTTCGTCCTCTCATCCTTTATTGCTCTCCCGTGATTTTTTCAGCCTTGCTTAAAAAGGACTTTTTGATTTTAAAACGTATTCTCCGTATGCTCTCTTCTGCTGCTGGTGTTTCTTATACTGTTTTTGTGGATTTGATAGCAAAACGGCACTTTACGACAGTCAAACAATTCGCTGGGCGAATCCTTGATGATGAAACCCATCCCCTCCACTCTGAGCTGATTGCTGTGAAGTCTTCCCGTCCGATGCGCGGAGGCTTTCGTCATATAGCCTGCCGTACAACGGCATACCAGCGCTCCATTTTGCCATTTCTAGCACGCTACCTTACGTGTGAAGAAACTGAAATAAAAAAGCTCAGACTAGAACTGTCTACCCGCTAGATGTCCATTTTTGACTCTTTGATTCTTGCATATTATGTTTACTTATCCTATTATCTTAGTGAATGGAGCCATTTATATTTTTGCTGAAAATTTTTGAATGATACTTCAAAAAAAGCGTATTCCTCTCTCTCTCACACACTTTTACTGGTGAATCTAAACTAGGGGATGGTATTCGCCTTACATATAAGGATAGACGGATGCTTCTTCTACATTGGTGACCTCTTTGGTTCATAGCGTCTTCTTTTTAATTTATTTGCCTAACAATTTCCAACTGCATCTATTTTTCCTATTTTTCATTCGGCGTATTATTGTAACCAGCTTCTATCATCTATCTAATGCGCCTAAATATTTCAACCAATGCCATTGCTGCCTTTAACGCGCCAGTCACCTATGACCTACGAAAGTTTGAACGTCGCAGACCGACGATGTCCACCGTATGCTCCACGGAAGGGTGGTAAAGTGTCAGTTAATTGTGCGATGAATAGTTTTAAGTGATAGTAGCCTTGCGCTGCAGCTACCGCACTCTCTCCTACTCCCCCACCTGAGCCCAGTGTCATGACAAAGTCAAGAAGACCGGAGGCGGGAGAAGATGCAGGTGGCTGGAGCCGCCCCTTGGCGTGCCACTTCAACCCCACATATTCGGTATTTGTTGTGGGAGCGCAACCCGAATAACGCTTGCCGTGCCCTGATGTAGCCCCGTGTTTGTCCAAAGCATCTATCACGTGGCCCGTTTACGGGGCACGCACACATTTCTCAAGTTCTACATAGGAACACCTCCAGCGGACGTTCGTCCTGACGGAAGTTTGAAAAAATATAGAATTCCTAACCCGTAGATCCATTCCCCAACAGTTTTCCCTTACTTTCCACCTCAGTCGGGTGTCGTGACAGAGTCAAGAAGACCGGAGTCGTGAGAGGGCGCTGGAAGCTTGAGTGACCGGAGCCGCCCTTTGACCTACTACCACACCTTGTTCCAATCCCACAGAGTGGGAGTGCCCTAAAGGCGACATTAAAAAGGAACCATTGCAGCCTGACTCTCAGTCCACCAGTCATCCGCTCCATAAAACACACATTGAACTGACTGCGAGATCTGAGTGTAATTTTTAGTTGGCAAACTTCCAATCCACGGTGCTTATCGTGTCGTGATATTCTCCAGCTCAGATCAAACATGCAGCAGAGAAGCCACATGGAGAAGGAGCCGAGGATCATGCTTGCCTCTCAATTAGCTATGCAGACAGATAGCATGTTTTTTTGTGGAGTTGCGTGTTACCATGTGATGTGCGTAGGCTGATAAGGAGAGATGTAGTGTTGCGCTATATTCGTTGGTGATCTACCGCAGCTTTTCATGGAGGCGCATGTGACGTAATAGGCCCATGTGGTGTGTGAATGTGCGTAGGCAGTGCGAACAGTTTAGTCAGGTGCGGCGGGTGTATTTTGCTGCTCCTGGCACTGGGTCGCCGGTCTCTGTGCGATGAATTCGCAAGTGACTGACCAGGCCGATGCGTGAGGTGCATGTGCGGTGACAACGAGGAAAATAAAGTTCGGTAGGTGTTGAATCTGCGGGTTATTGTTGGCGGTATTGTTAGTCGAGCTCATGGGAGGGATATGGGAAATGTTGATGGGTGCGCAAGATGTGCTGGCATCGCGTTGGATTCCGCTTACGTGGATGCGCATGTGACCAAGCGAGCCCGTGCGATGAGAAACTACACGTGGGCAGGGAGGGCATTGGAGGCGGCGTTCTCAGCTGTGCGTTGGTGCTCCAGTCACTAGTTCACCAGTCTCTATGCGATGGATTCGCAAGTGACCGATCAGGCCGATGTGTGAGGTGAATGTGCGATCGCAATGAGCACAGGTTAGTACCGAGTCCCCATCGCTGGTACTGTTGGCGGTGGTGCTGTTAAAGGTAGCAGGTGGCAGGTAGTCGGAAGTGGCCAATGAGGTGGTGCCAGTGGGACAAGTGGTGTTCGTCACCGTGCTTGGCGCATGGGGTTAAGGAGGGAGAACGGTGTCGCTGATCGTGGGCGGCCGGGCATCGATGAAGTTGTTATCAGTGGTTGGGGTGGTCGTTGTCATGGGGTTTGAGGCAGGTGTGGCAGAGGTTCATGTTATGGGATTGTTGTTACATTGCAATTCGAAGATGTCCAGCCAGGCCGATTTGCGCGCAGAATGTGCGTTGAAAGTATGGGCACGTTGGCAGGGCTTGGACATTGTTGGTGTTGATTCGCGGTTCTTGTGACTTGCGAAACGCCCTTTAAGCCTTAGCAGCGGCGAACCGGTTGGCCTCATAGATTGCTGAACCAGTCTTCACTGCTCTTATCCATAGTGGTCTTCCCTGGGCGAGGTACTCCCAGGTCACCGGGTTAATTTGTTGTTGCCTCAGAGATTTCTTCAATGTGCCCGTTCAGCGCTGTTTTTGGCCTCCATGTCGGCGTTACCCATGGCGACATCCCCGTAGAAAAGTCGATTAGGAAGTCGCTTGTTATCCATTCTGACTAGGTGGCTGTTCCATCGCAGTTGCACTTGCCTCAGTGTGGCGCGGCTACTGAGGATACCGGTCCACTCCAGGACTTCTTGTCCGGCATCCTGTCTTGACATCTCAGCCTTAGTTTGCTGCGGAGGCAGCTGAGCTGGTAGTGAATCAGTTTCCTGTAAACGGTCCAGGTCTCCGCTACGTAAAGGAGTGTCTTCAAGACGACGGCCTTGTACATTTTCAAAATGGGGTTCAGGTGAATACTTTGGCGATTCCTCACGGAGGCCTGAAGCCGACCGAAGACCTGACTGGCTATGGAAATCCGTTGAGTAACCTCGTCGTCAATTCCCGTGTTGCGTGACAGCGTGCTTCCCAGATAAGAAAATGTTTCCGTAATTTTGAGTTGAGCGACAATAAATTTGATTCGGGGAGCATGTTATTCCGCGCTGGGTGGTGGCTGGTGCATGACCACCATTTTGGCTCTCCTGATTGTTTATCCAAAATTGGCGCAGCCTTCGGCGAAGAGGTCCATGCTCCTTTGCATGTCCTCCTCCGTCATGATGTTAAGGGCACAGTCGTCCGTGAAGAACAAGTCATGAACTGAGGTCGTAGACACACGTGTTGAAGTCTGCATTCGCCGACTGTTGAGAAGGTGCCCGTCAGTTCTGTAGGCGATGCGAATCCCAGGGCGCTCATCATGTTAGGGTCCATTAGTATAGCAGAGAACATGAGACTGAAGAGTGTGGGGGCCAGTACGCAGCCATGTTTCACTCCGTTGGCCACTGTGAATGCTTCGGATACTGTCCCGTTGTCATTGACGCACGCCATCTTCCCATCATGAAGGTGACGCATCATGTGCGTGAACAGCTCAGGACAGCCAAACTTATGCATGAATTTCCACAGTCCGTCGCGATTCATCGTATCAAAGGATTTCGTCAGATCCGCGAAGGTAGTGTAGAGATGGGCTCGCATCTCCTGGAACTTCTCTTGTAACTGGCGGGTGGCGAAGATCATGTCGGTTGTTTCGCGGTGTCATCGGAAGCCACATTGGCTTTCCGGGAGCAGGCCCTGCTCTAGGTGAGCATTCAGACGATTGAGAAGGATACGGGTGAAGATATTCCCGGCGATGTTGTGCAACGAGATTCCACTGTGGTTATCATAGAGTTGCCTGTTCCACTTCCGATTGTTGATATATACGATGATCACGTCTTTAACTCCGAAGGAACTTATCCTTGCCACCACATCTCCTGGAAGGGTGTTGTAAGTTCCGCCAAGAGCCAGGGCCCGCCATGCTTGTAGACTTCCGGCGGAACGGCATCGTATCCTGGTGTATTCCCGCTTGAAATCTGACGCACGGCCCGCATGGTATCTGGTTAGGAAGGCGGCAGATCCAGGTCATTGATCCTGTCCACTTGAGGGAGCTTGTCAATGGCAGCATCGGAGATACTGATAAGTAATTAAGGGCACTTCTGAAGTGTTCAGCCCAGCGCTTCAGAATTTGGGATTTATCTGTCAGCAGTGTTGTTCCGTCAGAGTTGAGATGCGGTGAAGTCCCCTTGATGCAGGGGCCGTAGAGGGCCTTAATGGCTTTGAAATGTTTGTCATTTCATTGTGGTCCACATTACCCTGAATTTCCTCAGCCTTCTCGACCATCCAGGCGTCCTGCATCTCCCGCAGTCGTTGGTGTACAAGGTGTCAACATCTGAAGGGGGATGCTTTGGTGGCGTTAGTCCGAAGGTCTATGTAGGCTTTCTGATGTCGATTCTTCTCCACAAGTAAGTTGCTGATGTTGGTGTCACTGTCGTCTAACAAGTCCTGGTGTTGATGGCGTGCGTGTTCGAGTCCTTTGAGGGCGGTGGACTAGAGGACATTTCGCAGTTAACATCATCGTGTTCCACGGTGGCGTTATTATCTGGAGCATGTAGATCCATCACATTTTGGTTTATCTGGATGCTGAAATCACAACAGTGAGCAGATAAATTTAACAAAAGAGTATATAACGTTCCTGGAAATCGCTTACCTTGGGGCCTTCGTCGGGGTTGAAGAAGGACTCTCATCATGGTTGCTGACATCAAAACAGTGAGCAGGCAAATTTAATAAAAGAGTATTTAACTTACATGGTGGCCTCTTACCTTGGGGCCTTCGCCATGGTTGCAGTCGGAGCCTCATCTGAGAGATGACGAGCGGTGATCCGTCCAACCATTGGCATCCCCAATCGCCTTAGTCACCAGCACGATCTGCCGATCTCGCCTCCGGATGAGAACAAAGGCCAGCATCTGCCAGCGCCGCGACCGAGGCTGCATCCACGTGGCCTTCAATCGCGTCGGAAGTCGGAAGAATGTTTTGGTCAGCAGTAGGAGGGGTTGCGTACAGATTCGCAGAAGAAGGAGGCCGTTATCGTTACAGCTACCGAGACCGTGGGGACACAGCACTCCCTGCCAGGCAGCTTGGTGTATCCCAACGTGGGCGTTGAAGTCAGCGAGGACAACTAACTTTTCCACCTTCGGCACAGTCGACAGAAGGGCGTGCAGGTCCTCGTAGAATTTGTCCTTCGCCGCATCAGAGCTCGTCATTGGGGGAGCGTAGGCGCTGATGATGGTGGTGAACTAGTCTCCCCGAAGAGGCAGGCGGAGGCTCATCAGGCGATCATTGATACCTTGCGGCAAACAGGGTAGATGTCCCACGATGTCGTTACGGATGCCAAAGGCAACACCAGCGTCGCGTCGCTCTGCCTTTGGCTGGCCCTACAGAAGAAGCTGTAGCCGACACCCACCTCCTCTAGCTGACCCTGCTCAGAGAATCGGGTCTCGCCGAGAGCAGCAATGTCCAACTCGCAGCAAGCCAGTTCCCGAGTGACTAGCACTGTCTTTTGTTCCGGCCAGTTGCTCCTCGGATTGTCTAAAAGGGAACGAACATTACCGGCTACGATAGTGAACGGACTCACCCGAGCAGCTCGAAGAGTATGGCGCAGGGCTATTAGTGGTTGATTGAGTTTAATGACCGCATATTTTGTGATCTGCGAGCCGCGGCCGGCTGCAGAAGACCTGAGACAAGCATTTGTATCTGGCACCTTTTCTAGCCCCTTCCTCCGCTAGGAGGTAAGCAATTCTGTCCCTAAATAGTGCTGCTTGGACATCCCAGCTGGGTGCCAACTACAGTTTGTGTTACAGTTTCGTTTTAGTGGAAGAGCGACCTTACTTAGCCTGGGCTGCCTACGGTGTTGCTGTCGCCCCCACGGTAGGACCTTTTGAAAGGGGGGAGCTGGGAATACCGGAAGTCAGACACACCTGTTGTGGAGGCACACACAGCACCGGAGATCCTCACCTGGATTAGCCCGCCGTTCAGTATCAGTATCAGTATATTTGAGGGAGATGTAGGTTATTCACCTTTGAATTCCCTATTTGTACATGCGAGTTGTGGTATCAAAAAATAGTATATCGATATGTTGGCGAGGCCAACAAAGTGGAACAAAGTTGAAAAAGAGCAGACAGTGAAAAAAAACTTCCGGTGATATTTAGGAGTAAAAAACTGTCACCCTTGGGAGGGGGGATCCAACGGGGGGCATTTCGGAGGTCACATGATGCTCCATTGCTGATTGCAGCGACCGTTGATGGATTTCAAAGGCTGAAATATATGTCCAGATCATCCTAGGTCCATTGCGGTTCGAACCAGGGGATAACGTTCATACACCTCATGGACGACGGTCGCCAGGTCCAGCTGATGCGAATACTCACGGTGTCACCAGGGTGTGTAAATAAGTTAAGCATCGAAAACCTCGAGGACCCCAGCATGGGAATAATGGGAGAATGCAAGCCCTCGAACGAAAATAACAAACAAGGAAATGTTACTCAAATATAACTAGTAGTATCATAAATGTCTTACTTTCTGACGTCACACTTGTAGCTCGCGCCATTATATCGATCTAACTTACGCTTAAAAACCTCCAAGGAGTCCGACATAGCAACATCCAGAGGAAGACTTTTCCAAGCTTCGACTACTCTTTTGGAGAAGAAGTACTTCCGAGTGTCTAGCCTTGCTCCAGTCACACGTAATTTGAGTGGATGACCTCTCAAGTTCGTTGTTTTTGCTAACTCGAAGAAATCCCCTGGTACGAGACAACAGTCCTGGATGCATAGTATGCGGAATGTTAGTATCAGGTCCCCCCGAAGCTGTCTATAGTGCAAGGGAAAGAGATTGAGACTCGACAGCCGTGTTTCATAAGGCAGTGAGCCATGTCCAAGGACAAGTTTGGTTGCTCGCCTTTGGACCTTTTCGAGGATGTTGATGTCCTTCGCCGCCCAGGGTCTCCAAGCTTGGATAGCGGACTCCAACTGTGGCCACACGAATGTTCCGAAGACTTTAGCGAAGCAGTCGGTAGTGAAGGCTGCAAAAGCTCGTTTAACGAGGTACAGAATCGACATGGCTGACTTCGCTACCTTTGCGTAATGTAGGGAGGGTTTAAGCGAAGGCGTGATCCAGACTCCAAGGTCCTTTTGGACATCCACTTATTTCAATGGAATGCCATTCAGACTGTAAACCGTACGGTTCGAAGGATTGCTTTTCCCGACTCGTATGATGTTGCACTTGCTCTCATTAATCGGCAAGAGCCAGTCATTTGACCATTTCTGGAGTCTATTTAAGTTTGCCTGTAAGTTCTCTTCATCAGCCGCAGTTTGAATGACGCGCCAAAGTTTGAGATCATCGGCAAACATGGCAATATCGCAGTCCAGTTCGTTGGCACAATCGTTGATGTAGACAATGAACAGTATAGGGCCGAGAACAGAGCCTTGGGGAACACCACTCTCAACCTCAACTTTAGTCGACTGTTTGTCGCTGATATGCACAGTTTGTGAGTGGCCAGTTAATAAGTTTTCTATACGTGTCAGAAGTCTACCTCTTACGCCTATGCGGTTGAGTTTATAAAGAAGGCGGTGGTGCGGCACGCTATCAAAAGCCTTTATGAAGTCTATATAGACTGCGTGCACCGTATTACCACTATCGACCGCTTCAGTCCAACGTTCTAAACAGTAGAGCAAATTTGTGACGCAGGATCTACCTCTACGGAAACCATGCTAGGCTTCGGATAGCAGATTTTTATGTTCAAAGAACTGCATTAGTTGTTGATTAATTATTTTTTCCATGATTTTGCAGCAAACTGAAGTTAGGCTAACCGGTCGATAATTGTTAGCAGAGACCCGGCTTCCACCCTTATAAAGCGGCGTAATCCATGCGGATTTCCAGTCGGCTGGTAGACTTCCGGTCTGGAAGGATGCTTGGAAAATCGTAGAGAGTGGTTTTGCCAACTCTCTCGCGAGCTCTTTCAACAGCTTGGCAGGTACTTCATCGGGACCCGGAGACTTAGATTCCTTTAACCCCAAAAGTTCCTTGAGGAAAGTAGTCTCGGTAAAATTAACAGTCTCGACTATTGTATCCACTTCGAAGCCATCGGTAGGGTGATCGTATCTTGTTTCCTTTGTGAAACCGACTGGAAAAATTCCGAAAGATGATAAGCCTTCGCACCGTCTTCAGTGAGGTCTATGCCCTCGGCGGTCCTCAGCAGGGGTATTGGATCCTTGTTCCGTGTATTCTGCCTGAGGTAACCGTAAGACAGTTTCGGGTTCACGGTGGCCCGGTTCAGCAGGTCCACTTTGAAAGCCTGTCTTGTTCTAAAAATAAGGCTCTTGACCCGATTTTTCTGCATTTTATACGCATTTAGAAATGCAGGAGTTCAGTCCGTAAGCGATTTTTTCCACAATCTCCGCTTTTTAATAACTTCGATTTTTAAGGCCTGCGAAAGCCATCGCGGTCTGTTCGTTAACCTTTTTCTCAAAATTGGACAGTGTTTTTCCATGAGCCTGTGCAGTATGTCCCGGAACGTTTCCCAGTCCTTGGTTACGTTTCCAAAGAATAAAGGTTCCCACTGAGTGCGCAGGAGTTCGGCCCTCATTCCACCGAAATCGCCTTGCCATATATTCCTTCTGATTGTTGTGGGTCTTGCTGGTATAGAAAATAGTGAGTACTCCCATCGCATTACCACGTGGTCACTTTTGCCTAGCGGCGGTAGACACGACACTTCGTCGATGCTGTCGTGCGACTTCGTGAGAACTAGGTCCAGGCAATTGGCCTGTTGTCCTTCGCACACCCTGGTTGGAAAAGTGACGTGCTGTGTGAGATATAGCTTTAGTGTCGTGCTCAGAAAACAACCGTCGAAGGCTATCTCAGAACTATGTGCACATGTCGAGCTCCAGTCAATGTGAGGCGCATTGAAGTCACCCATGATCAGGATATCCAACCGTGTGGCAATCTTTTCAAGTGCCTCTAGCAGGTAAGCATCAGCTACGGGGTCTGTTCTCGGTGGGCGGTAGACTGTCAGGACATCTAGACTTGATGTACCTGGCACTTTTACGGATAGCCATATCGCCTCGGAAGTAGACGCGAGTTTATAAGTTTTGTCTAAAA
Organism: Schistocephalus solidus; assembly: GCA_017591395.1. Lineage (NCBI taxonomy): Eukaryota > Metazoa > Platyhelminthes > Cestoda > Diphyllobothriidea > Diphyllobothriidae > Schistocephalus > Schistocephalus solidus. The sequence goes on along the minus strand of WEDG01003380.1, from coordinate 25,906 downwards.
CTGTAATTTCGCTTTTCCCGTATGTGAGTACGCCACCTCCTTGACGCTCTTTCTTGTCTTTTCGAAAAAAGTTGGTAGCAAGCCATATTTACCTCTCGGTCGTCCACGTGTTGGGACAACCAATTTTCTGTTTCAGAAATTATATCTGGAGATAGATCGCAGACATGAATCTTAAGCTCGTCGAGCTTCGATAATATACTCTGTGCATTGGTGTACATGAATGTTAGTTTTCGGTTTGCTCGGAAAGTGCTAACAGTCGGGCGCGAGCCCCTGTTTACTGGGCCAACTGCGCGGTAATCCGGAACGGGCCTCTCCAGGGGGAGAATAATGGACGATGGATCACTTGGTTGTTGTAAATAACCAAGTTTGTTTCCCCCTCGCTGAGCCGCCGTCTTAGTTCGATGACAAGTTGATGGCATTTGTTCCGCTCTGCAGGTGAGAAGTCCTGTTGAAAAAATCCCAGGGTTTGAGTTTTGTAACTTAAAAGCGCCTCAACAGAATGAGACTGGCTTCCTGGCTACTGGTCAAGATAACTTTTAGAGGCCTAGGACGTGTTGATTCGGATTGGCTTTCGGGCCGTTTTCCAAGGTGGAAGGCTTTTTCCAGTTCAATCGACGTATTAGGTTCAAGCATATTGTTCAGAAGTTCACGAAAGTGGTTCATGTCTTCAGAATATCGGTCTACTGGAGTCGCAGCTGTTGATTAAGGTAGTCCTCGTATTATGAAGCTTTTTTTTCTGTCCGTGGCATTTTTTGTAACTACGACGCTGTCTTTCTCTATCTGGTGGGAAGGTTTCACGTTGCGCATTGGTGATGATGGAGGGAATGCTGATTGGCTATGCGGTAGCTTTGATCCGTTTTTTTTTGATTCGGCGAATTCCACGGGTTCGACGATTTTGAATCGCAGGTGGTATTTTCGGTTGGGGAATCGATTCCACTGCTTGTGCTTGGTGTTAGAATCTCAGTACTTCCTGGGGAGGACAAGACAATGGTCAAAGCCCCGTGTTCGAGCTTTTTTGAGGAATCTTTCAAGGTCGTTTGTCTATTGGCTTTTTCCTTCCTGGTGTCAGTTTTGCGGTTTGGACAGCTTTTTTTGTTTTAGGTGGAATATTTTTGTCCTGTGCCGTTGGTACTTGTTGTTCGGTAGCCAAAGCAGCTGTTAAAGTTGTTATTGGGATACCCTTTGATCGGGTATCGATGGTTTTGCTTCTGGTAAGTCGTTCAGTGGACTCCTGAGTGGCATCTACTGCTCAAGAGGTGCCTCTAAGCGCAGATTTTATTTGTCTTATCTCATCCTCGAGCTGGTTTAGCTTCATGGACAGTTTATGACAGCCTCCACAAATGGCAGTGTTCTCAATAGCGTGCATATTAATTTGAGAGAGCGCTCGCGGCCGTGATGAGGTGGTCAAGTGGTTAGCGGTCGTGACAGTTGCCCGGGGTGAAGCCGCTGGGAAGAGCCCAGCTACGAGGAGCCACAGGCGCGAGTTAGGTACGAGTTACAGTAGGTGTCCTAACTCATGAAATCTGATGAATTTCATTAGTTATGGCCCGTTTCGCGAAATCAGCGCTCACTACGTCCACCAAAATTTTACGTCAAAAAAAACCGATCGTAAGGAAATATATGCTATTTTTTGGTTTACAAATTAATATAACTGTCTAGAAATGTTAATTTTTTTAGAATAGGTAAAGATTACGAAAATGTGAAAAATTTACCTAGTTGAGTAAACTGAAGTTTTAAATGTATAGGAAGGCTGACCATGCAATTAAACGAGAAAAAGAAGCAGAAAAAGCCAAATTACTTTTGAAAATACTATTTTTTTAGAGTTTTGTACTTGCATATTCCTCTACATTAAACACAAAGTAAAGTATGACTGTCATCAAGAAGCCTAACATGAAAGTGCATATTCCAACACCGTTTCACAAGAATTCGTCGTTTTTCTTCCGTTTATACATTTTTTTAAATTATTTTGATCAAGGCAAGCAGAATTTCGCTTTATTGCGCCGATAGGGACGTCACATGAATATAATATTTCATAAGCTTACATGTTTACAGGTCGGTCAATGACAAATAAATTTAAATAGAATCGTCAGGTGCATTTGTAAACGTACTATTTGGTGTATATAAATAGGACTATTCTATTGTTAAATTTCTCTTTGAATATTTTGAGTTTTCTATAACGATGAGTTGCAGATAGTCTTTGAATACGAGGCGAATCCTTTACGATTTTCAGTGTCTTCAGTCGACTGCCCATAAATGTACATTCCGTTCCATGTGTTTGGTAAAACCCTCAAAATAACATATTTCTTCAAAGCATTTACCGAAGCAGTAACTTTTTTGGCATTCATTCTAATGCAGACGGCCGTCTGGGTCATATTTGTAGACTCACACAAACATGATAACTCGCTGCCATGAAAGAGCCACATCCACAAGACAATTTGGGGTAATATATGCCTAGTATTAGTTGAAATATTTCCTATAATAAGTAATTTGTTTACAAAAGTGCTTTAATAAGACGTTTTGCTGTCGAATTCCTGCGTACTTAACATTTTGTCAAAGGGAAGTCAAGAAAAAACTGGGACCGTTTGACCAAATTTTTGACTTCACTGTAAATTATGGATACAGCTTCTTTTTAAATTTAAAGAACACTCTATTCACTTTCTATTGAAGCATTTTTCGATATATTTGCTTACTTCTCAGTCTAGTTCTAAGCTTTCAAACACACAATAGAGTGACCGAATATATACTTAGAATTTGCGATGAAATGTGAATTTTCTGCCCCTTCCGTTTTAAAATTTCCTTATTCATTTAAAGTCTCTTGCAAACCAAAATTGTCTGTTCAGGCTTCGCGTAAGTCGTGAATGCAAAAAGTCGCAGTGTATCATCGCGTCTCGTATATATGCGCGTTTAAGCTCCTAACTATCGGTGTGGTAAAACAAAATACATTCACAAAAGTTTATTACAGCGTATTTTGATCCAAAAACGCCATCACTTAGCGAAACGTGATTATAAAACTAAATTTGTCATCAATTTGCTGCAAACAATGTAAGCTCTCAAACTTCCATTCACCTGCTTTTTGTGAAAACAAAACCGAATTTACCGTTCTCCGAAGGAATATGTTCCAAATTTTTCCAGCTTATATTAATTTTTATGCATAGTTATGCGCATAAAAACAAAACTTTTTGATCTGTAGCTCGTAATAGCGTACGAAAATTCCGGGATGGCAAGTAACGTCTAATTTTGCCCCATTTAACCCCGTTTTCCCTTGAATAAACTGATCTGAACAGATCTCTTTATTTTTAAACAGCTTTTTCTTCATAAATTTAATACAAAAACAGAACTTACACCTTTAAATGCCTGCTCTGCTACAATTTAAAATTCTGATATAGATATTTCATGAGTTAAGCACCTGTACGAGACAAATGGAGTGACCAAATGCTAGTACCCCACTCACTACGTGACTTATCGTACTTTTAGTATAAATGCTGGATTATCGTTCTGTTTAACTTAAATCGTAACTGACGCGGGTCAGTACCATACTGCGACTGTTTCTAGAGGTCCTACAAAATCACTTATTCTGAAAAGATATAATAAGCCCGTCCATGCGTATGCGACCACTTTAATTAACCGCAATTACGGGAGAAAATTTTACAGGAAACCCTTACGCAGAGGAATTGAGAGAAGACATTCGAACTCATCCCTCCTTCTACTCATATGCATGACGGGTCACAGGATATCACGAAAACATGACTACGATGCCTGCTTACTAGAGGCTTCTGTTGGAATCATTCGGATTCTTCTACTGAAATATCTTTACGCGGTCTGTGATGACCTATCACCACCAACCTGAGAGACGTTAAAATCGTTCATCCTCCTAATGCCAACTAAACTACATGTCGCTGGGTTCGGTTTAACTGTCGTATAGATGCCTTATGACTTTCCATTAGAAAGAGTGAAAGATGATGACAACGATTGTGATCTTGTCACCCTGAAATACATATAATATTGCTTAACTAGAGCGTTCTTAATAATAAGAGGGTACTTCTTAACCTATACGGAACTGAGCATTTCACTCTCTATCCGTGGTATTGATTATCAGCTAAGTTGTTCGTACATTGTTCCTAGGTTTTGCAGGTTTTTGAGTATCATCATTTTAAACTCACGATTCCGGTTATGCCAAGAATATTAAACTCCTAATCTCTAATTGCAGTTACCTTCCTAAAACCGGAAAGCGCCTGAAGCAGCTAGTGGAAGGTCAAAAGCTTGATGGTACAATCTTAAAGCAGCTTTTTCTCCAGCGTCTGCCCTCCGCATCATCGAGTACAACCAACCACCTCTAACAGTTAATGCTTCTAGTCATGCCATAGCTCCACCTCATATCAAGTGCGTTGTAAACTACCTATTTACCCCCGCTTCGTTCTAGTCGTACATATAACCGTCAAATCCCTTCCAATACTCCCCGACCGAGGTATCGCACTCCAGTTTCGGGCCTGTCCAGAAACAACGGTTTCTACTGGTACCATCACATCTATGGATTCAATTCCGATAACTGCCAGTCTCTGTTTCGGTACAAGTTAGCCCCAGTGGAACACTTACCTGCTGACTAGTAGCGGTGACGAACTTGGTCGGTCAATCTTCCCCAAGTCGCTTACTCCACATTTTCGACAGGACCTCCTCCCATAACTTCCTTGTGGACACTGATGCTGACATCTGTCTACTTCCTCCCACTTCGGAAAACCGTAAGTCACCTAATTCTTCAGTTTATCTCCAAGCCGCTAATAATTCCTCCATTAAAACGTTGGATCAATGATCTCTGACCTTAGATCTTGATTTACGACTTTAACTTCGCTGAATATTTACTATTGCTGACCTTCATACTGTCATTCTAGGTGCCAATTTATATTGCTTTTTTTCCAGTCTCCTCAGTGATAGAAAAACCCATGAACTAATCGACCGGATGACATCTTTATACTCGAAATGTTCAACTCCTTCATTTTCATCCCCTAATCCATTCATTTCAAGAGTTCCCTTCGTCTACTCCCTATAATCGTGTGCGTTTGGAATTTTCATCTATCACCCGACCCTTAAAGTTTGATCAACCTAGTAAGCATTCCATCGTGCAGTATATTTCAACATCCGGACCACCCGTTTTTAGCCGTCCTCTTCGTTTAGCCGCAGGTAAGTTAGCTATCACAAAGACCGAGTTCACCCATATGATGACCTAGGCATTGTGTGGTCATCCACTGGCCCATTGGCTGCACCCCTATATACGGTGTGGAAGAAGTCTCTAACGAACGGGTGCCCATGTGGTGATTACGGACTGTTGAACAACTGCATTGTACCTAAAAGATATCCGCTTTCCCCATCTCCATGATGTTTTCATCCAGCCTAGTCGGCAAAACAATCGTTTCAAGCATTGACCTAGTCATAGGCGTTCACGAAATCCACGTTGCTACAGAAGCCAAATCCCGAAAACGGCGATCACGACCACATTTGGTCTTTTCAAGTTCGTCAGGAAGCCTTTTAGACTGCGAAACTCCGCTCAAAAGTTTCAACTTCTCATCAAAGAAGTCTCCCGTGACTTATCCTTCCTTTTTGTTTATGTCGAGGATATTCTGGTCGCAAGTTCAACAACACACCTTTTTCTTATTTTTGAACGATTGAACCAAGGTGCTGTTTTCATTAAAGCCTCTAAATGCGTTTTTGGTGTTCACTCGCTCCTGTTTCTAGGACAACCATGTAGATGCTTTCGGGTGTCATCCCATAGACGCAAAAGTTTCAGCTGTTCACTAGTTCCCTACTCCTACTTTTTTGACAACTGCGCCTTTTTATACGCCTCGCTTCATCCCTCAAAGTACTCAATTGAGCTTACCTCTCAGTAATCTTTTACGCGTAAGCAGCCACGAGTTTTCTCTTCCTGACAGGGCTGTTGTTGCTTTTCAACGTGTCAAACAGATCCCTTGCGGATACATCTGCCCATTCTCACCCTCTAACAGATGCCCTCGCTCTCCATTGTTGCTGACGCTTCCGTTTGCACCATAGGTGCAGCCCTTCAGCAACAGACGCCCATGAGCATCCAACCCTTGGCCTCTCACTCTGCCAAACTTACACCCTCCAAACCCGTTATGGCACTTTTCTTGCACCTGACGCACACTTTGCATATGTGCATTTAGATCAAGTAGGTCATTTGCCAGCATCCGGTGGTTGTAATTACTTGTTGACTGCAATTGACTGCTTTACTGGGTGGCCCATCGCAACTCCACTTTCAAATTATAACTGAGAACACGGTCACTCACACCCTTTCTGGAAAACACTGGATCTCCGATTATGTTGCACCCTCAACTATCACCATCGATCGAGGCCAGCAATTTGAATCTAGACCTCTTAACGAACCTCCTCGGATGCTCTTGCATACGAACGATGGCCTTCCATCCCTCATACAACGGTTTAGTCGAGCGTTTTCACCGTCAACTCAAAGCCTCCCTTTGAACCTATGACAACCCCTCTCACTGGAGCGAGCATCTGTCCTTGGCCTTGCTCGGTAGCCGCACCGCCCTCAAACCCGAATTAGAGTGCTACTCGGCCGAACTTGTTTACGACAGTTACCTTCGGATTCCCGGATATATTTTTGGGCAACGTAAAAGCTTAGCTGACATTGATTATGTCCAAAATTTACGTGAGGTAATGGCCTATCTCCGAGCCATAAGACATACATCTAGCCTAACTTGCTAACGTTTTCTTTTTTGTTTGTCCGCATAGATTTGGTTCATGAGCCATCACAACAGCCATTCGATGGACTATTTTCGAGTGGCTTATACCGGGCCTTTTTCAACTGCCCCAACAGCAGAGCCTTCTCCACCCGTTAGAGTGCCTCTTGCGATTCCCCAGCCTGCGCGTTCCTCCACCCCACCGGCTCCACAGTGGTTGTCGTGTCCATTTTACCTGATTGATACTAACTCGCACATTATGCCTAACACTTCTATGTTTTCCTCACATTACAGTTTGATCTCCGTTCTCCTAGGAGGGGAAGTAATATAGTGACAAAACAAAGCATTTTGTTTTAGTGGGTTAAAAATACTCCCATAAAAATCGGTACAAAACGTCTGTAGGAATTGACAGTAAGTTACGTTTTATTGACTAGTTATTTTCTTCTTACTTTTACTGGCGCATCTAAGCTATTGAATGGTTTTTACCTTACATAGAAGGATAGACGACCTCCTCTTCTACAAACTACTTTGTAACGAGCGGATGCAGACGGTGTAGCCTTATCGGTTATTACGCCAAAGCACACCAGGAGTCATCTTGATAGTGACATGACACTGGATTTTTGTTGGATCCTTAAGGAAGACAGAGTGTTGGAGGCTGGTAAGGTGAAAGTTTTCTCTATTTGAAGCAAAATCGGATGCACGTCTTTGTTGGTTGTGTTTTTACAGCTGTTTGTGAATGGTAATTTTTAGGATAATGGTGGGCTGTCTGACCATATTTTACAGTTTTTCTGTTCACACATATGCTGGTCTACTGTTCCTGTCCTCAGAACTGCCACACGTCCCTGAAAGGGAAGAAGTCACTTGGATAGTAATACTAGCATTTACTATTTCTTTGAAACTTTTCTGGTCCAAAATTTCGTAATTTTTTATGTTTGCAACTAAAGACAAGGATGCATCTTGAGCCTCGCGGCTGATGCATATTCTCAGGACCTGAAAATGAAAGAGGTAACGCATGAGTTTTAATCAGTTATTAACCAATTTCCTGTCGTACAGGGGTTAGCCACACCTATTTTCACACAGTGGAGGCAAAACATAATACAAGTTAATGCATCCTGTGGTGTTCTTTGGATATTTAGATGGGGTTTATTTATGACTAGCGTGGAATAGACTCATGCCTTCCTTGAAATTCAACTTGGAAATCCCAGCTTGTCTGAACAGTAAAGACTGGATTTTGGACTATGTACCACCTCAGAGAAAATATCGAAAATTATCTGCTGATATAGTTTCTTGTGAGCAGTATCAGCGGAATTAAAAACGCACATTACGTCCAGCAGACGTCAGCCTCACCTAACAATTACCTATCCCATGCAAAAATAACAATAAATTCCTCTTTATAAGCGTTTTTGAGTAATTATAAGTAAAAATATATTCTAAACAAAACAGTGGGCATTTATATTCCGAACGTTGGAATCTTCGGACGGAATTTTGGGACCAATTCTCTTTAAGACTTAAAGGATAGATGGTTCACCTGCCTACAATATTCAAAGTAGAAATCAAAGTATAGAACCTGCTCCATTTTATAATAGCCACATGAGGACAGAAGGCTAATGGTTTAGCTTCATGACACACCTCCAATAATGCTTACACTAGCAGCATTATAACGTTAATCAAAATTTTAGTGTTGTTTACACTGCCTAAGAAGGAAACATCTGTTCATCCAATGCCTTTTTTGAAGGTGGGATTCGGATGTATTGGTTCCCTCCTGAACTGGAGCATCGAGAATATTGTACTGCAAAGGAGGAAGTTTATTGCCCAGGTCGAATCACATTGACGGAAATTGAAGCTGGTACAAGTGAAAATATGAGCCCCAGGAAGTAAATTTAGAAGAAAAAGATGCAATCGCTAGGACTAGAACTTTATTTGCCTGACGTTTCGGATTCTAACTCGAACCCATCCTCAGAGACAGTATCGTACACAGATAATTGCAGTATTTATAGGATGCCGTCGTTGTGCTACTGCACGCCCACTGCGCTCTGGTGCGTTAATTGTTTGACGGCCGGTATGCGGGTCGGTATCCGCGGAAATTTTCGTCACCCGTGTTGGAGGGTGGCATGATGATTGCTCGGCCAGCTGGCTCACCGGCACCAGCGTTGGAAAAAGTTTTGTCCGTGAGCGCTGCCCGAGTGGCCGATTGCTCTGGCCAAACTGACTCTGAACACTGAATATGGGTTGGGTAGGATCGAACCCCGGGTGGTGCACAATATACGGTTGTGTCTGACGGGCTGACGATGGCTAATAAGCCAGAAATGGCCATCCCAGTCTTCCCTGTCTTTGCCTGCAATATTTATCTACCTATTCTATTACTAGCCGCTGTGCGGCTGCTGGTGGGGCTCAAGATTGAGCCTCATGGTACAAATCAGTTCAACTAGCGATCGGTGAGCGTTCATCAACGAATGCAGTAAGGTAACTACATGACTAATTCTGTAATGACATTTTCATAGTTGTCTACACGGAGGTATGCGGTTTGACAAACCATTATTTTCTTCGTTTGACCCAACTGAGCTACGAGGCTCCAGCGGGAACCGTGAGTTTACTGACAATTGGGTCAATTTACCAATCCAGCCTACTGCCCCGTACGGAATCCACCCATTCTACTACAGTAAGCTGACTGCCCAAGCACGATTTCCTAAGCTGTCAATCTAGAATCCATCAGATGACTACCAGGCACAATTAATTAGCAGAGGATATTGGCAGAATGCGAAGAAATCTGTTTAACCCACTTGTGAAAAACTCAGCGTCCATAGGTCCCTCTTTCTGCTTGAAGTGCTCAGTATTTTCAGCAGGCATAAATTGAGGATCCGCTGGAGTTTTCTCCTTATTCCGTAAACGTCCTCAGGTTCATTTGGAATCGGAATTATATCCTCTTAGAAGGTAACCGAATCGGTTGTCGGTTGGCTGAACTATTATAACTTTTTGTTTCATTATTTTGCCTCTTGCTTTAATTTTATCAGCCGCAGCGGACATGGTTCAATCTTTCCTGCGTGTTTGCCTTTCTTGGGAGAAGCTTCAGTGCCGTGTCAAAGGTTCAGAAAAACGAATCGCACAGTCAATGGGATGTAAGTTTGAAAATCCTATGGCCAATTGCCCTCAGCATATCAAATTGCGTCACAAAATGGTGTCAAAGCCAATAAACTCGCAAGGAAATACGTTCTGCTGCTCCAAAACATGCTGAATGTTCACACGTTCATTGTACAGACGGACTAGACAATTTTTAAAAACTTTCGAGAAACCTTTTATATTCAAATAAAAAACTGTGTTTTCGCTAAAAATTATGGAGCTATCAGCCTAGGCAAAGCAAACCATACACCGTTGTACTGATATCAGTGGGTTTCGAGCCATGCGCAAAACATCGCGATTAAACAACATCAGCCATCGTGTCCTACCCCATAATCAGACTGTAAACCTTGAAGATTACTTCAGAGCTCTACTCTAGTATGCCGATCTCCGCAGATTTTCAGCTGTGTGTATCGTAAGTACCACTGAATTCTGTTCTTCTTACTGAGCATTTTGCTTACCTGGGAGCTTGTCTTCAGGACTGTCTCTTGTGACATATGTAACCAGCGCACCTATGCGAGGTGAGAATGGACTGCTGAAATTTTCAGCCCCCACAAACACGTTCATTGCAAATTATCTGAAAATTGTCTTGTCATCAACATTTGTGATCGAGGGATGAAGTCAGGGGACGTAAATTCTGCATCTAAATTATATGAACGTGCGCAGAGACTCCACTTGGATGTCTTGTTTCTCTGGGGTTAAGAAACAGCATGCATGTAGCAAGCTTGTGTGGCCTGGACCCTCGACAGCGAAATTCATGGACCAGTAGATAAGTTAAATTAGGGGAGTAGGAACGAGCTCGATTATTTGTCAGGCATTTTGGATTCTCTCTCGAGCCCATCATTTGAGGCGGCCGCAGATATGGATGACAGATAATGATAACAGATAACAGTACAACGATAGCGTCTGTCCGTCTGTCTGTTACCTGTCCAACGACAGCGAAATCCGTGGACCAGGAGAGAGTTAAATTAGGGGGAGAAGGAGCGAGCTCGATTATCTTTCTGGCATTTTGGATTCTCCCTCGAGCTCATCATTTGCGGCGGCCGCGGATAACGGCGACTGAGTGCGGTATGTAACGAGCGCCGTTTTGATGCTCCCACCGCCGTCGGCGTAGGACATGGAACCGGAGACGCCTGTAATGTAACTGAATTTTTGTTAAATTGCAGTACAGTAAAGTTAAAGGGTTTGGATTAATTTTCGTGTTTGGGATAATGTTCGGGTTTGAACGCGGGAACATTTAACTTTCCGGCAGTTTAAAACAAGACCAACTGCATTAAATAGGATGGCCGTATAAGCATGCAGTTACATGTCTAATATAATTTCCAGTTCCCGCGTTCGTGGCTGGAAGTCGTTTTTGATGTGATGAGTGCTCGTTATTTCGTACACCGATTCGTAATGTTTTTTTCGTAATTTTAGCCTTAAGATTGATTCTTCGCAAGCCAATTTGACTCGCGTTCAGTCGAAAAGGCTGGTCGACGACACCCTCATGTATCACATATAGCACTGTCCAATCTTCATCACAGTAGTGGATATAGAAACGTAAGTCATGGCACTGGTCTCTTTTTTGCGGCCTGGATAACCATTACTCAAACAGATCTTGGCTCACGTGGCAGTCGATATGGTGACATTTGAAGGAGTGGCCATGTCCCATCCAATGAACGGCAACCTGTGCGCAACACTTATTCATCTTAATTGTTCCAGGGCGTTCAGCTATTCGCGTCAAGCCAATAAACCTCTTGATCCAGCAATCGGATCTTATTCTTGCACGCCATCTTGACCGTGAGCACTCGCTTCTGTCGGCGATCCAGTTCATTTAATCACGATATTTTGCGCTATTTGTAAGTGCACAAACACCTGAAGAGTGTCTACGCTTAACGCCTTCGATGTAAAAACAACATGTCTATGCGCATATCGGGGATAAAAACTGGAGTGCTCTTGATTGGCAAACACATGTACATTTCGGCCACAGTAAAAAAGTGTAATTCATCAAACAGATTGACGAACACCAGAATGACTAATTTATCGTTGGTGCCTCTGGAAGAACATTTTTTAGGAAATCTGGGAATTTTCTCAAATGCTTTATTCTAAAATGTCACATTATATTACCAAATCAAATAAACGAACAGGGACTGCTTCGTGCGCTTATTCCCGAAATCCATCCATTTACCATACCAGGTTATTTTGTGGGATGACAATTATATTTAATTTGCTTATATTTTGTTCACAAACGAGCGTTTTTTCCTCAAATATTTCTGCTTTTTAAAGTTCATATCCCTTACAAAATATGCAATAAAAATGAACAAAAGTTTTACGTACGTTTTCCTTACATCATGATTTCTCTGTGGCGCAATCAGCGCAAAAAATTGTCGTATTATAATATGCAAGCATTTTGCTTCTTACAAGGATTCAAATTTTGGACACTGGAAGAATATTAAATAAGGAACACCATGTACAGTTATGGATGGAACTGTGGACTCTTAAGCATGTAACGAATTTAATCGGTTTGCTTCAATGGCCGTCAATTACACCTATTAATCAAAGGTAGAGGTTTTTTTTTCCACCCGGAAGATTAAATGATTCTTTGATTATCTTAAGTTGACTCTGGTTAACTATTGCCAACAGTATCTAAGGCGGGCTCCAAGGAAAAAAGGCCTTTTAACAAGGGCCGATCCAGATAGTCTAAGGGAGCTTCGTATAAACGAAAGTGTTGTACTAACCAGGACGGACAAGAGTTCAGGGCTAGAACTTATTGAAAAGACAGCTTATGTTGCGAAACTAGGAGACATTTTGTCGGATCGTATCAAGTTCTCCAAAGCCGAGAAAGAGAAGGACCGGACCGAGGGTCAGTTGTTGATATCCCGCAAAGACGTCCATAAAGAAGGTCTTTTGTCTGACAAAGAATTTGAAAGACCGAGGCCTGTAGGCCCGATGATACCCAGAATGCACGGCCTTCAAACATTCATAAACAGGGGCTACTTCTGCGCCCAATCATGGATATGCGTAACTCACCCAATCAAACAATTGCAAAATGGCTGATAGAAAAGCTTAAGCTGCTAAGAAGTTACCTATATCCTCAAAGTTTTAAAGTCAATTTTGCATTTATTAATACTATACAGAATAGGAACGTTGGAGGACAGAGGATGCTCAATGTTTAAAAACTTACCCGTGATTGAAACAATAGACTACCTCTGTGACGTTATTTGTGACACAAAATGCCTAATCGGTATGCCCGTGAAAACCCTTAGGGAAATTCTGGCCCAATGCATGCCAAATTTATAGTTCCTCTGTAATGTCCAGATAAACAAGCAGATGGTGTAGCGATGGGTTCACCCCTTGGACAGTTTCTCATAAATGTTTTCATGGGCAAGATCGAGAAAACGAGTTTTAAGGACACCATCGCTGCACTCGACCTTTATGGTCTGTACGCGGCCGCCATCTTCTGCTTGACAGACCATAAAACAGACGCCGACGCCCTGGTCCAGAAGTTTAACAGTGTGCACCCTCTGCTCAAATTTTTTTTGCAGTCTGAGGTGGATAACGGCATTGCGTTCCTTGCAGTCCTTTTACAAAGGCAAGAGGATGGATCATTAAAACGTAGGGTATTCCGAAAGATAAACCTGGATGGGACAACATATCAATTTTCACAGTTTTGTTCCCCTGAAGATAAAGCAAAATTTAGTCCAGTGACTGGCAACTTGGGCGCGACGCATCTGCTCCCCTGAAACGGTGGAAGAGGAGCTCCAGCAGCTGCAGGACACACTTCGTGAAAACGGATACCCAGAACAATTCATTCTTCGGAATATTGGGGAGCGCACCGCAAAGCCTATTTACCTTAACTGCAGAAAATATAGACGTGTTCATAAGAATGTCCTTCCTATGGGATGCAACAAGCGAACTAGTAAGAGGACATTTGAAGACAGCCATTACGAGTGCGTTCCCCAAGGTGAACCTACGGGTATCCTTTGCGAACCCTCCCCTCTTACGTGTGGCAGGTACAGTTCGACTCTCGTTGAAGGCTACCTCAATGAGCATTTACTCATTCACTTGCGCTTGTGGAGAAAGATACATTGGCTATACAACGAGGCGCCTGGAAAAAGGGTACGTGAACACATGCCTGCCTGGTCAAAACTGGATCAATCTCGAGTTCTTTTCTTTCCCATTTAGTTAATACTAACCACCGCGTTGATCTCAGGGAAGCCTTTCAGGTTGTCCACCGGACACCAGCCAACCTATCTAAAGGCCGACGCCAACGGGAGCTAGCGGCATTTGAGGCAGTGGCGTTACGGCTAACTAACCCAACCCTGTGCTGTCAGAAGACGCTCGTGCAGGCGCTGTCTCTTCCATGGCCGACAAACACTTCAGTTTGGTGTCCATACTCTGTCCCCACCCCCTGATGACAGTCATTTACACCGCGTACCGGACAGTGATATTCATGCCCTGCACTCTACCCCAAAACATTGCTCACATACTACACTACCTACCCCTTCGCCCAGTCACAGTGACCTCAACCCACCGACCTCGCCAGGCAGCCGGCGTAGAAACGATGATTGTTAACCCTGTCAATTCTTCATGTTTTCATTATCCATGTAATTGTACCGGCCCGATGATGAGTAACCGAAAACACATGTTTGCCGCCTTCACTTTGTGATATTTGATTCTTTTTTATTTAAGTAATGCTTGTTCCTTTTTCTCTCTCACTCAGTAATATTCCTTAAAGGCATTGTAATTATTGCCAGTAAAGAGGATACGTGCTAAATCTAGATGTGGTGGGTGGCTCGCGAGGAAGGTAAATATCGGTTATAACTCACAATTTGCAGGTTGTCCATTCATATCAATAGTGGCCCTTCACTGGCTTCTGATTTCAACTATCAGCTTTATATTACTTCGAGTATGTGAGAGAAAAAGATCTTCCAGCCAAGTTTGACTCTTCTAACAAATGCAAAAGCTATGCCGGGATTAAAGAATGGAATCCTTGGGTGAACTTTAGAAGATCTGAAAGTTATGGCCATGTCCTGTAATTTGCCCGTTATATCTTAAACTGGTTGATGACATGAATTGATCCAGTTGTGTACTTTCCTGTTAATTCTACCTCAGACAGTTCGCAAAGTGTGATCTGCTTGTCCCTTGCATAAAAAGACTATTTCCAGGTGAGAAAAATTGCGGTGACTACTTTAATCACCTACGTGCCTGAAAGGGGTCAAACTCGTGATCATTCCATGATGCCTAAATGCACCATGGTTGAGCGAACATACCGGTTTTAGAAACTGTTCGGTCAAAGTTTAGCAAGATGGACAAAGTGGTTTGACATTCCATGAGCCGTGTGCAGGAGAAGAAATTTGACTTTTGCCACCATAGGCACTCTCATCTAACTGCAATACAGATACCGAAAAAGCATCGTTATCTTGTCAGGCCTTGTCGTTATGTTGATTCATTCGTTGGAAGAATGAACAACTATGTTTAAAATGTGCAGGGAACGTCGTGTTTTGATATGAGTCATAAGAGTCCACCCAACGTTTTTTTAACACCATCTAGAAGAGCTCTGCCTTATCTTCAAATCAAATTAATGCCATCTTTTACGTCATTTGGATGTGTTGTTCATGCGGATTTGTAGAAGGGTTGTGTTTTTTTCTCGAGTCTAATAAGATTCAGAGAAAACACACTTAAAAGAGAATGATCTATATAACAAAGTAATGAGGGAATTAACGGAAAAATCCAGGGTAATTTACAGTCGTGTTTCCTTAAATTCGAAGACCTGAGAACCAACAAGCCAAATGTTGCCTAACAAAAAGACTACATCAATACTTTTTTTCTTCAAAAGCCACAGTAAAAGTGGAAATAAGGTCAAGAAAACGAAGAGAAGAAGAAGAAGAAGAAGAAGAAGAAGAAGAGTTTTCGTATTAAGTAGATGAATAGAAGTGATCTTTTTGAAAGAATTAAATTAAAGAAATGAAGAGGTTAGAGGAGAGAAAAATACGTGCCACCAACGCAGAAGACAGGAGTTTAGATTTTAAAAGTACATGGCACGTTTCATGTGATCAGTACGTATTGCGCGAACAATAAAAAGCATGTATTATTTATCTATATTTATTTATCTATTTAATCTATATGCATTTTCATTGTAAAATATATATCATTGATGGTTACCCTAATCACCGTGAATAACGGCGAAACAAACCATTCTGAGTCCCGATGTGAAAATAAAGGGAGTGGATATATAACAGTCCTGAGCGTTCTAGTTAAAAAAGCTTACAATGAGGCTAAATGATACGCACATTTTACCCCAAAAATAACCATTTAATGCAAGCAAAGTGGCGTCATGAAGTCTTAAATTATTGAAAGGAAACATGAAGCAGTTGAGTAAGGTGTCTTTAAGCCAGCGGATTCTCTGTCGCCCTGCATCAACAACATCATCTTCTCTGCCACAAACCCCGCGTTGATCACTCTGACAAAAACCACCATCAATTCTCCCACCACCAACATCGTTGAGTTCCCTTCTGATGTCCCGACAACCCCTACCCTCACCATCGCCTCCCTCACGCCCACCACTGGGGAATAAATCCCAACATGGCCTCATAGCGATCGTACATTAACCTTCCGCATCGACCTAGTCGGCCATTCGCGAATTGATCACATTGTGACCGACGCAGCAGCTCCCGGAGCCCTGACATACACTCGCTGCATCCGCCTGCTCTGTCCGCAGCGCCTACGCATATTTACTCACCACATGAGTCTATTCGGTCATATGCGCATCCAGAAAGCAGTGTTCACCGCAACACCGACACATCCTCCACACGTTACATACCCGAAAACTCTTCCGTCCCCAGCACTAACAATCGCCTATCCGACGGTGCGAGCACCACTACTAACCTCGTCGCTTCAAGCGACCTAAAACACCTAAACTATCCTGCCCTCAGTGCCACCGCGCTTGCACAGAACGCTTTAGCCTCATCGGTCACTACCAGAGTCACGAACACGAGCGTGCACCTGCCTCAACTGTCTGCGCATCCAACCCACATTCGCTCATCGCATGGGCTTAGTAGACCACATGCGTCTGCATTAAACTCCGTAGTATAACACCAACATTTATAACACGCCAGCACATTCCTCCTCATCAGCACCTCAATCACAAATAACCACGCCGAACATTACATAACGCACCACTCACGTGAAAGAGACGTGCATTTCTCGGCGCCTTTTGCGTGTCGCTTCTCGGCTGCATGTGTGATTCCCGGTGCGTTAACCGCCGTAGCTTGGAAGTCTGCCAACTGAAGATTTAACTCCGACCTCGCATTCAACTCATTGTGCGTTTATTTGGCTGGCTGACTAGTAGAATACCAGTTATGCTGCAATGGATCCTTCTTAATGTGACTTCTGGCATTTTCACACATGTGAGATGTCAGCCACTCAAACCCCCTGTTGTTTTGAAATCCTGGTGCTTCTGCGTCTGTGGCCAGGTCATGTGCATAATTCGAGCAGACGAGGTCAGTAGAAGTAATAGTATTAGTAGTATTGATAGAAGTAGTAGTAGTAGAAGAAGAAGTAGTAGTAGTATTAGTAGTAGTAGTAGTTGTTGTTGTTGTTGTAGTAAGTCAGTAATAGTAAGTCAGCAGCAACTCTCATTTTCCGCCGCAGACAACTGAACGACTCAAATAGTGGCTACGGCCCGAAAATTGAAAATAGAGAGTGAGTTTGACGTCTCAGCCCGTTTCACGGTATGCGTTAAAACCTTAGTATAGAAGGTTGCTACCTGATTGGATAAATCGTACCCAGTACGTTGGAGTGACCGCATGACATACCGAGAGTCAGGCTGCATTTGCCTCATTGTGACCTCTAAAGCATTTCATCTACAAGTATCACAGACACCTGGATAGCCTACCATAGGCCATGTTTTCACACAGGTAAGAAAAGGTCGGCTTGGAACCAACCTGAGTGAGAATGCCAAAGAAGCTACATAAAGAGTGGACCATTTCAATATGACTTCTTCTTCTTCTGAGAGGTTGAAGTAATCCTGTTAGGTGAGAGCCTTTCGGAACAACTGCTCTTAGTTCCCCTGTCTAGGTTTAAAGCGCTCCAACTTGGCTATGGTGAGGAATATCGGTTAAGTGCCATTAGCAAACTGTCCACAGAGAAGACCTCACTTCCGAGCACCGGTTCACTGCACCTAGAAAGTGATCCGTAGCAGGTGCAAAACGCACAGAGACAGACCACGAGGACCAACTTATCCTGTCAGTCGGCAGACTTTCAGCTAAGGTTTTTGGTGTGTCGGCATATACTTAAGCGCATCGGATATTTTATAGCGAGGAGCATGCGCTGAATTGTCGTGGGAATGGCATCTCTCCCAGTTATCGCACGCCCGTCTGTTGTCCGAATTGGTCTGCCACCTGAGGTTGGGATTGCCTGCAAGTGATCAAAAGACCTCAATAACTCTTCTGCACGCATCCACCACAACATGGCCTCCAAGCACATTAAATCAGGTCTTTACACAAACCATGCACAATATTCGGATCTCACGTAAGTGAAACTGCATGGATGTCACACTTAGTAGTGGACAGTGAGCCTGAATATCAGTCCGCTAGTCGGTCTCTGCACAACTATGCATGCATGGGCTAAGCAGTTGGAGTCCTCAGCGCACTGCAATCATCAGACCCAGTTTTGTTTTGGTGACCAAAGAGCCGGACGTGCGACAAGCTGTAGGCTGCAGGCATGTCTGTACGCTAGGGTGATGATGGCATAAGTAAATATACGTCATGCGATAGTCACTCAGTGTCTCTGCACTTTCTCGGATGATGGGTTCGAGGGAGAATCCGAAACACAAGGTCAATAAACACCATGGTCCAGTGATTGTCTTTTCTCCTTCTGAGCTACTTCCTGGAACACGCCTGTTCGCTTCTATTAGCAATCAGTTTGGGCACGACGCGCTCTGATCGGCTCGACTGTGGGAAGTATTTGCTCTTTCTGAGTCGTATACATATGCGCAGCTTCGGTTTCTGCACAGGTGTCCCGACAATAATGCGTTGCCGAAATGTTTTTCATACAAACCTCCGGTGAACTGGAAAGACGCGCTGTATTTCAAAATGTCAGACGAGACCCTTTTGTGAAACTGTCCGAGAGAAATTCCGAAACGTCAGGCCAAGAAACACCACACTCCAGTGATCAACTCTTCTTCTTCTTCTTCTGGGTGAGAGCAGTTTAACGGCGACTTTTTATGGCTAACCCGAGGATGTATGAAGGTGGGGTCTGGTAGCTCGAGAAATGTGATCACTTAACTTTCAACCCGTCATGGGCGCTAGAATCGGAAAGTGTATACGCGCGTAAGACGCTACAAATCCCCCAGACACTGACCCCTGTGAGGGGTTGGCAGTGTGGTCAACGATTAACTGAATGATTAAATACAGTACAGAAACGAGTTTGAGGGTAGGCTGATGGAGAAAGGTTTTGTTCGAAACAGAATTAAGGCTACTGCTGTTGTGGAGGCATCATCTAGCGGTTGTTTGGTCGTGATCTCGTTAACGTGTGTCAATGCGTCGACAATTTGGTGTGAGAGGAAAGGGTGTGTCCAACACAATGCATTCCAGTGAATGCTGAGCCATACGAATCACTCAGTGAAGAATGTCACCGTTGTCTAGGCTCGAATACTGTATAGAACTCACAGCGTTTCAAGTGCAAGGGAGTTTCATTGAGTTAGGCACAGAAGAGGTTTGAGAATGTTGGAGATGACCAATAAGAATGTTTTGATATTGACAATGGTGCTGGAACGGTTGAAGGACGGTCCACACAAAACTGTTGGAATCCGATGGCTGAACTATGTTTATGATATTGGCTTCATTTTTGACAATATTGCAACAACGTCTGGGGAGCTCTAGTCATGCGCGCGTGCCTCTTTGCTTGGGTGATGTAAGCACTAGTTAGTAAACATCATGCGATAGTCAATCAGTGTTCACCTGATCAGGCTATTGGGTAAGAGCGGTTTATGCGCAAATGTGCTTGGTTGTCCCAGAGGTTAAATGCACGCGCTGTCCAGCAGCTCGATAAATCTGATCACATGTCTTCTCGCGCGTCGAGGACGCCAATATCGCGAAGCACAGCACCCTCCCACACGGCATGGACTGTACCGAGGCACGGTTTAAGTTGCCAAGATTAAGCAGCTTGCCCACCTTTGGCGGAGTCACCAAAAGGACGTGTAGGTCCTTAAAGCAGTCACTTTTTCGCCTCGTTAGGGAATTTATTTAGGGTGCCCGTGGGCGCTGATGATGGTGGATCCCTAAAGATGTGCTTTATGAATGAGTCATGCTTCGGACGCGGATCCCCTGCGGCACAGAGGGTAATCTTCCCACAATATCATCTCGGATGTCAAAGACGATGCCCGGGTCGCATTACACCGTCTTTGGACGGGCAATTCAGAAGGCCTGGGTGGCATCCATTTACTCCAATTGACCCAGTTCGAGGAACAGAGTTTCACTGAGAGCAACGACGTCCACCTTGTAGCACGCCAGTTTCAGAGCGACTAGTGCCGACCTCCTTTCAACCGGACTGTCTAAAAGGGAGAAACTATTCGAAGTTGTCACAGAGAGCAGCCTGAGGAATGGGATGAAGAGATGGGTAAAGGTGGACTTTCTGAACTTTGTGGTTTGGTCAGCGAGTTTTGAATCGAAGAAGGACGGTTTACCTGTAGGTAGCGTAACTTCCAAGCACTTTTAGTACATATTTATGTCGTCGGGCCCCTCGGTGACTTTAGTGGAGCTTCTCATAATTTAGACTGCTTAGGCGTCTCAGACGGCTGCCCACCGTCACTATTCGTTATGGCCTTGTTTTCTTTGAAGCGATTCGCTTAAGCTTGAGTCGTTTGTGAGCCTGCATGCCGTCCACTTCATAGCGGATTTTAGTAGGTAAAGTGATGGGAAATGGAGCATAGTTATCAGAGGTGAGGACGCACGCAGCAACGGATTCCTTTTTTAGCCTTAGACCACCGGTCGAGTCGGTTACTGAGGTTTAGCCACTAGGTAGAGCCTGGATTTACGAAGCTACGATTACAATTCCCATTCCAGTTAGCGACGTACCTTAAGCGACCTGTTACCTCTACAAGGTGAACCCCTAAATAAAACCCCCATACACCCCAAAATACCAAATATTTACGTTGACTTATGGGTATCACCATGAGAAAGCCCTATCACTGTACTATGTACCGATAGCTTAAGCAGTCGACTACACAAGTGACAGTATCGATCGGCTCACGTTAATGCCATATGCAGGCTTACGTGCGCGCGAACAACTTAAAGTTTGTGAAATGGCTGCGTGGGCTGAGAGGCTTATAAAATTCATCGACCACTTTTTAACAACTTACACATTCAGGATTGAATATAGGCAAGCGGAAATAGTCTGGTATCCGAGCCTGAGCAGGCTACTGTCTGTTATGTGTTGTTGTGTTGTTATTGTTGTTGTGTGTTGTTGTGTTGTGGTGTTGTGATTGTGTGTGTGTGGTGTGGTGTGGTGTGTGTGTGGTGATGATGATGATGATGATGATGATGATGATGATGATGATGTGTGTGTGTGTGTGTGTGATGATGATGATGTGTGTGTGTGATGATGATGGTGTGGTGATGATGATGATGATGATGATGATGATGATGATGTGTGTGTGTGATGTGTGTGTGTGATGTGATGATAGTGATGATGATGATGATGATGATGATGATGATGTGTGTGATGAGTGATGTGTGTGTGATGGTGTGATGATGATGTGTGTGTGTGTGTGATGTGTGATGATGATGTGATGTGTGATGATGATGATGTGTGTGGTGTGTGTGTGGTGTGGTGGTGATGATGATGGTGTGTGATGATGATGATGTGTGTGTGTGTGTGTGTCGTGTGGGTGGTGTGGTGTGGTGTGGTGATGTGTAGTAGTAGATGATGATGATGATGTGTGTGTGATGCTGTGTGTGTGATGGTGGTGATGGTGATGATGATGTGTGTGTGTGATGATGGTGGTGTGTGTGTGTCATGTGTGGTGGTGTGTGATGTGGTGATATGATGATAATGGATTAATGGTAATGAGTGTAATCAGATCATGTGTGATGTGTGTGTGTGATGTGTGTGTGTGTGTGTGTGTGTGTGTATGTAATGATGTGTGTGTGTGATAATGTCTGTGTGTGTGTGTGTGTGTAATGTGTGATAGTGTGTGTGGTCGTGATAATGTGTGTGTGTGTGATGATCAGTGTGTGATGATGATGATGATAAGTGTGTGTCGTGATAATGTGTGTGTAATGTGTGTGTGTGTGTGTGTGTGTGATGTGTGTGTCATGATATAATGTGTGTGTGTGTGGGAGTAATGTGTGTGTGTGTGTGTGTGTGTGTGTGTGTGTGATGATGATGGTGTATGTGTGTGTGTGTGTGTGTGTGTGTGTATGTGTGTCAATGAAATGTGTGTGTGTGTCAATGTGTGTGTGTGTGTGTGTGTGTGTGTGTGTGTGTGTGTATGTGTGTGTGGTGTGTGTAGATAATGTGTGTGTGTGTGTATGTGTGTGGTGCAGTGTGTGTGCATTAAATGTGTGTGTGTGATACTGATAGTAATGTGTGTGTGTGTGTGTGTGTGTGTGTGTGTGTGTGTGTGTGTTATAGTAATGTGTGTGTGTGTGTGTGTGTGTGTGTGTGTGTGTGTGTGTGTGTGTGTGTGTGTGTGTGTGTGTGTGATAAATTGGCCATTGTGTGTTAATGTGGCCGTGATATTATTAATGTGTGTGTGTGTGTGTGTTAATGATAATGTGTGTGTATTAATGTGTGTGTGTGTGTGTGTGTGGCCAGTAGTAATGATAGTAATGCGTGTGTGTGAAGTAATGTGTGTGTGTGTGTGTGAAGTGTGGTAGTATTACTAATAGTAAATACTCATGTGAAATGATAAAGAGATGATGATAGTATTAATGATGATATTATTAATGTGTAAAGGAATGATGTGTGTGTGTGTGTGTGTGTGTGTGTGTGTGCGTAAATGATAGTAATGTGAGTATTAATGTGAGTGCTCACCAGATGCTACAACATTAAACACATTATGTACACAAAAACATGCCCTAATTAACTTTATAATGCAATACAAAAAGTTAAATAAAGAAACACATTTTGTGCTGCAAGCTTAAAACAAAAAAGAAAAGCTTCACTTGAGTTGGCTTCTCAACAATTCATGGTGTAACCCAGGTATCTTGTCATCAGAGGCTGGCTACTTTACAAGCCATTTTTAGGTGCAGGTGTCCTAATAGCATACATTGAGAGAAATCCCAGGTAAAGATTACCGAACTCAGCTACTCTTAAGTTGGGATTTAAGTAAAGAGACATCGGAAAACTCATAAAACGAAAAAATGAAGATTTAATCTACAGAAAATTAACTATTTTTGTAGACTATGGAAACAAATATTCTTAGAAATTCAAAAATTCATAAGCACCTTCCTGACCGAGCTGAAGGCTGAGCTATCATCATTCTTCTTAAAAATATTTTAGTATGCGAATTTCAAATTTTCTTTCCAACTCCTCTGTAAGTGTCTACATAGAATAATTATAATTTATCTCTCAGTTCACCTCAAAACCCCTATTCGGGTATGCTGACACATTCCACGGAGAGTTAAAGAATGTTTGCTGTGGCAAAATACGCTTGTAAACTGAACCGCATCTGAGATTTTCTCATTTCTCTATTAAATAGGTTTTTTGCTATACTATTTCAAATATATTTCGATATAAGTATGATCCTGTTGGATGAGACTAAAGTGAGGTCAAGTAATTTAAAACTTGCATTTATCATTTAAATCATGAGCAACGGCCGGCGTACAAAGTAGCGGTTTCATTGTATCACGCTCCAGCCATGCAAACCCACTTTATATACTTGTAGCGTTAACGATTTCGAAGCTATGTAGGACCCAAAGAAGTGGGAAAAATGGATAAGCCGTTGAGAGAAAGAACAGGAGGGTGAATATGAAGAGCTATCTTGCGAATGAGAGTCAGCTGGGGAGTCCAAGATAGTTCACATGGCGCGTGGGAGGGACAGAAAGTTAGAAAGATACCCCAACTACAGTTAAGTGGATGAGCGTAAAAGTGTCCGATAAATTTTCAAAAGGTATTTAGTCTAAAAATTGTTATTAACTCTTTGAGGGAAGTCAATTATATGCTCACTCCATCGCCAAAATCGGGTGTGGATAACTAAAAAAGGCCATTTTAAGGCACGAAAAGGTGGTCGCCATCACTACAAATTTGTTTGCTGACCAACGTAAAAAGTGGCGAAAAAGAACGAAGGAATCTGAGCTTGAAAAGCAATCCAGAGCGCTGAGAATCGCAGTTTAAAGCATATCCCGCAGAACATAAGGTTGAAAAAAAGAATTTACATCTAAGGTGCAACGAGGTGCCATTTGTAAATGAAAATTATCGCCACAGAAGGAATGGCCACTGATATCAGTAGGAAATTGTGCATCATAACTGCATATACTGCAAAATGTCAAAGCTCTCCCAAAAAGAGATGATAAGAAATAGGAAATATACAATGTCAGCAAAAGCGGCGATGTTTCCCCGCGTACTCCGGTAAAGTGGATTAAACACTTGAGTTATAACCTTTGGTGCTGACCGTCCATCTTTTGAATTGCTAATGGAAAGCACTTACGCAAACTCAACCACCCTTGTTCCGTTTAATCCGACTCATAACGGAGCTTCGCCGGAATTTTATTTATAATTTGAGTAACACGATATGCATTTCTGTTCTTTATTTGTTTTCTTTATCACAGATACCAACCACCATTGCCATGCCGGGTGTCAGCAAGACGTTCGAAAAGCTATCTCGTGACCCTTTCGAATTCCAGGGATCTTTCACAAGATGATCGATATCTCAGGCATTTGATTACCCCACTTCACTTATCGGAAAAGCGTTCCCGGACTTACAGTTAACGTTGCTTGAGATTCTGATTCGCGACCTCAGGTTCGGTCGAGAGATGGTATCTTGACTGGGTTTTTCGAAAGCAGGAGTTGCGGGTTTCCGCAACGTATCATGGAACCGGTACGATTATATAATCGGATCAATAAAATCTTGAGATTAAGTTGTGATGCCGAGCGAGGAGCACCGGGTGACCTGCGTTCCGGTTATCTCCACGCTGCGCTGCATTACCAAATTGAGGTTACCAAAATGGGTCAGTTTCAAGGTTCATTCACTTGCCTCGGCTCGCTCTGAAAGATAACACAACAGTTCATCGGCATGCCCCAGGTCGCCGGTCTCGATTGACTACCGCAGCGACCAACTAGTCACGATATGTTTATCACCGCTTTCCCAGCTCTTAATTAACACCGGAAGAGTTCGCCCCGCTGTCATAGTTCAGTAGTTTAGAACGATGAGCTCTCTTCTTCCACCTTCGGTCACGGTAGATGCGACTTACACCCCGCCAGGGCCCGGAAACCTTTGGTTCGCCCGGTCTCCAGCCTGGCTAAGCGGTTGCAAATATATAAGCATGGTGCTAAGCACTGGTTTTGAATTACTTACGAAGACTTTACTCGCATCTCTTTTGGGGAAAATTCAATATTCATTCATTAAAGATTTTCCAAAATGTATATTCGAAATTAACTGTTTTTCACGGCCCCTCTGGACAAAAGGTTCGATTACTCCATCCTCCGCCAGCTTCTGGTGGTCGGGAGATTCGCAAACACGGAATGAGAATCGAAATAAGCCGAAACGCTTTCTGCATCAGGTTACACTGAACATATTCATCCCCACACTTTGATGCCATACGGGTTCGTTTTTATTCGCACCGAAATTTACGGTTTCAGGTCGTTTCACCTATCCAAAGAACCGAAGTGATGATGATGGTCTCCGTCGCGCACAAAGGCCGCTGAAGATTAAGTCGAGGGGACATTTGGCACATCGCCGAGGAATGAGTACACCACCGGCCGACTCATTTAAAATTATATTCCATCGAGGAATGACCAATACTCGAAAGCGCTATCGCAGCGACCCGGAAATCCTCTCTGAACTTCGCTTCCCAGCAACTTCAGCAGCAGCAGCAAAGGTTTCAGGACGGATTGTAATATGGCAGCAATATGTCGAGGAAGACGTTGTTGTTTTCTCCGAAGCG
>WEDG01003379.1:0-33412 GCA_017591395.1 Schistocephalus solidus | reverse complement strand
GTTTGTTCCCAAACATATCAGTAAAGTCAGGATGCTCTTGAATGCTCTGTTCTGCATCATGAAACCACTTAGTAAAATCCCTATTTATGTAAGTAAAACCTTCTCCTGGTCTTCTATTAAATGCCATGAAAGATCTGCACAAACTATCCTATTTTGACGCATGTTGTAGAAAATTCGTTTTTATACTCGAAAGGAATGCCTCGAGCCTCAAAGAACGTTTTCAATCCTGAAGGTTTTCAACCACCTGTCATTGTACATACACCGAGATTTTAAACAACCAACTGTATACCGTCTACATGGAAAATCGATCCTTCTATATTACTAAGTAGGTAAAATATAATTCCTTGTTGTACAATGAACATATAGATCCACCCATATTACAAGAAGTACTACAAAATTGAATAAAACAGCACAGCTTGAAGAACATTGAAAATTTTAAATCCTCCATTCCCTAAGTCAGTCATTATCAGCCAGTTTTGCCTCGACCCTAAACAAACCTGAGGCTAGAACCCGAATCCTGTGGGAGTAGAAGTCCAACGGACTCTGCTGGGAAACTCGTTGTCTTTTCAGTTTGTCTCTCGGGAATACTGACATTGGTGTCGGACATCTCACTCGAGCATTCAGGGAACCACTCGTCCCATGGTGCCTTTTGCTAACTGAGCTCTCGCCAGTGTTTCTGCTGACTGGTAGTAGTATTCAGTAGGCTGGATGAGCTAGCCTGGGTGACAAAGACAAGGAGGCACTGGAATGGCCATTGGCCAGTCATCAGCCAGCCATACTGTACTCCCCATGTGCTGTGACGCCTCGAGGTTTCGAAACCACTGAGCCACCTGCTCGTTGTCTTGCCTGCTCGGGGTTTTTATACACCAAATGTTATGCTTGTCAAGAATAGCATTTGTTATGTGCTAAGTGCAATCTCTACCATTTAACCAAGCCCAAGTATTTTGGAAATTTGTAAAGGCATCGAAAGTCCAAAGGAAAAAAATCCTAATACTTCCAGTAGTCGCTTAAGCACATGTGATTTGTTTCCAAAGGAAGGGAGAACACGCGCATCTAAGACGGCATCCTTGGGATTATGCACTGGGAATACTTACCTCCAAGAACGTAGCACAAAGCCACCTGTGTCAGAGGTGGGAGAGTACACGCCGTGCTACTACTAGAAATCATAAGTGCACTTGATCGCGGGAACAGGTGGCGTGGTTTAGAGATGAAAGGACGGGACCTAACACTTCAGAATGCTGCAAGTGATGTGCTACCTGCTGTACCTGGCAAGCCGACTTGCGCAAAAAATCTACCTTCAAACAGAAGCAATATAAATGGGTACCAATAGGTAGACTCTCAACAGTTCCTTCTTGGGTGTGCTGAAACCCAGGCCCACTAGAAGGAGACAGTACTGTGGTCCTGAGATGCAGTAATTTAGGTGTTTTGGCTGCCAGGTTCACACTGAGGAGTCGTTGTAGTCTGACTGTCAGTCCTGTAGTCACTCCAGCTGCCTCGCCACAAGGGGATCCATTTATTCCTGCCACCGGTGTCCCGGGCCATTTATTCATGCACTCAATAGCTTCACATGCGTCAGGATTGGTTTTGTGAGGAAATGCGCTGAGTCGTCGCTCCTACTCTCTGCCCATTCTCTACCAGCCACCATCCGAGCGGTCAGTGGACTGGTGTGGGAGGACGCAGCTGCTGGTGACCTTTTCTGGCATGTGCTCATGTATATGACCTTGCCTCCCTCCCCAAATACAAACACCAGGAGTTCACACAAAAGGGGAGTTGTCTGTCTTTGTTCTCATGTGAGTGAGCGCCATGGGGCACGTTAAAATGGACCCATTTGAGTACGAGGGTTAATGAGCTGGCTCTTCCATGTGGAGGATGACGAGCCGGTATGTAACAACACGTTTATGCCAGGCTCTTCTGATCACCATGAGAACTTAAGAACTCAACACAGGTTAGCCTGAGCAGGGAGTTCTAAAATCCACCGCTTTCTGAGGACACGTATGTCGCAGCAAATGCACATTTCTGGATGAGTTTGATTGCACAAAACCCGCCAACACTCCTGCTTGTAATTCAACAAATGCCTCAGTGATACGATTTTAAAACAACTGCGCTGCATTTGCAGCCAGCATGGAGTGTTTTAGCAATTTTAGTCAAGAGCCCTGTCTCACAGGCCCAAATGCAAGTGTCAAATATATCCCGACCCCTGAACTCTGCTGGGCTTACAGGAACCTGTCTGGATTCTAGCGCTGGGTAGCCTTAACCAAATTTGACGTCTCACTGATACACTCTACGTGACCGGCACACAGCCTGTCTCTTTGTGCCTTGGGGCTCACTCTCTCGAGCCAATGCACAGCGGCTAGGGCAGAATGACATTGCCGAGCAAACTGGAGAAGACAGTGAGCCCATGGCTCAATGGCCAGCGTTAGACTTCTGATCACCGGGTCCTGCCTGACCTCGGGTGGGGAAACCATCTGCTGTATGGCTAGCTGACAACGGCCAATAAGCAAGAAATTGGGATTCCAGTCTCCCTGTCTTTGTCGGTAATGTCACTCAGTCAATAAATCTTTCTTTAAGCTGCACCTGATAGTACATGACATGCAGAAGTTTTAAATCAATATTGGTTTAATCTTTGGATGCGTTGCCAGGTCGGTCAATGAGAGGGCGGTGTCACCAGCGTTCTGTGAAGATTGATCTTTATGGTTGTTGTTGCGTGGACTTTGTTGGACGCATGGTTATTTCTGTCTGTTGCTGCAGGCAGTTAGTCTGTTTAGTCGAGTAATCGCGTTGGTTACGGGGATGGGTTGATTATTTGTGTGCTTCTGACTGGAAGGTTTTTTAAGTGGTGATGTAATTAATATCGTAGTATAATCGACACTCTAGTCTTGAACGGTTTTCAGACACTAGTGTTGAACATAAAACTGGAAAAACGATGTTTTGTCTTTTCTTGTGGAATTACCACTTTTAATTTTGTAGGTATCTTTGGGTTTTTAAGATTTGTGGGTGGTTGCTTATGTACCTGATCTTATCTTATGTGTTTGCAAGTTATTGACATCCTCTTGTAAAATGTTATGAAGATTACAACTCTAATGAACGTCGTGAATGTGTGGTTTTCTTAGGCGTAATGTGGAGCAGGTATTTTTGATGTGAATTGTGGTTGGTTCAGATAATTTGGAATTGGAAAAATGTATCGAGTTTTATTCATATGCAAGTTTAGAACTTGCGAGAAGTAGTTGTTTGTACTTTTCGGGTATTTTGCTTATAAGGGTCAGAAAGTGGCGGTGTCCTTAAGAGTCGTTTTGTACAGTGGGTTTGCAAGGTCGGGTAGTTCTCGGGCTGGACGACTGGAATATATTGTATTATGTGCGATAAGGATTTATCTTGTGAATAGAACACACTTGATTAACATTTCATGACATCACACATCTACTGTAATTTTAGGTGGCTGCACGTACATCTCTGAAGTTCTAATACTTTGATGGGAGGTAC
Organism: Schistocephalus solidus; assembly: GCA_017591395.1. Lineage (NCBI taxonomy): Eukaryota > Metazoa > Platyhelminthes > Cestoda > Diphyllobothriidea > Diphyllobothriidae > Schistocephalus > Schistocephalus solidus. The sequence continues at coordinate 29,932 of WEDG01003379.1, read as the reverse complement.
TTCCGCGGTAACGTTGCAGATAACGAAATCTCCCATCCGTTCCTTAAAGGCGGAATGCTCGACCAGACCTATTACTGATGTTAGGTAACAGTCGTAACAATTTTCAAAGTATTGCTGTTGACGAACTGAGTGAAGAAAGACGCGCAAACGAACCTCTACATGCCAGTTTGGCTAACCACCAACCGACGTAGAGTATTTCGGGCTGACATGCCCATAGGACGGCTTTACGGTGCCCTGGCGGACTCCAGCTTTCGCCCACATGTACGCCTGACAAAGCCTCAGCTCTACTCTTCGAACCCCACTCACTTTTGAGCTGCAGACGCAAAATTGAGTCGCGCTACAAGTCCACTTCTGTTGCCATGGTGCGGTCTCATGGCAATGGTGCTGGTATCAGAGCCGAGTCGCATTGATGCGGTAGGGATTTACGCGCCAAAACGAGCCGCCATAGCATCTTTCAGTAGCGAGAGTGTGAAGATATTGCGAAGAACACTTGCAGCTGCGCCGGGATCTCGTCATTTGTTCAGCGCTCCACGCATCCCCATAGTAGGACGGGAGAGACCATGGACAAGGCAACCGTCTACGCGGACGACAAATGTCTGACTCCCCAACCGATAGCACCACATCAGAGAAGCCTGACCCTCAGCCCGTATAACCTAATCGTCTCTTCCTGTTGGCAATCATCCAGCGCGTTGTGACAACTCTTAGCGATCGCTGAACTTACTCTACCAACAAGGTCAGCCTGACTCTTCCTTCTCCTGTTAGGAACCAGCCGGGCATCGAAGTCGACCTAGAGGGTAAAGGATTCGGCGCACCCAGCGACATCGCAGATGAGCGTAATTCCAGACCGTAATCCGGTGACAAGCCAGTTGCGCGTGAAGGAAGACCCAGTCCACTCGGGGACCGCAGTGCCGCCAGCAAAATGCAGCGCAAATACAACGTACAGCGGCGGAAAAATAGTCATCACCCTGACTTCTCACCCTCTAGAACTTACCCTCTGGGATTTCTCCGCTGCAGCATAGGACGTTACGTACGCATGGCTCAGAGCGCCTATCGGCAAGCCCCTTTTGTATGCTCATCACCGCAAGTTAACGGTGCACTTTCACTGCATACGAAATCAATGCCGCTTACCAATGGAATTAACAGCTTACCCAGTTTAATACGCAACCTGGGTCACCATCAGGGGATCCAGCGCCAAAGCGTCGCAGGAAAAGTACCTCAGTGAACCACCAGCCATGCCACACGAACTTTGCCGCATAAATAAAATGCCGTTACTGAACTCAGTTTTGACGCAGAGCATTGCTCTTTTCACCGCAACGTCGGTAAAATCGTTGGCTGACCGCTGACTGATCAGCGTAAGCCGCACCAGTCAGATCGTATGCAAAGAAGGACGCCATAGCGCTGGCTGCGTAAAGCGGGTAATGCGCTAACTGAGTCTACGAATAATCAAACCAGCCTGCTCCAACTCAGCTAGGAAGTAATTTGGCGATGAGAGTGGAAATCGTAGAAGTGCGTGTCGGCTGCAGCAGGCCAAACCACGAGCCGTCATGACATTGGGCCCGTAAAGGATAAGCGGAGGCGAGCCCTGTGTTCACACGTGCATCGCCCCGATGAGGGTGAACCAGCGCAAAGCCGTTAGCAGTACGACAGCGCGAGGCAAAGAAACTTCTGCTGACTGGCGGAGCTGGTGAATTCCAATCGCAGGCCCTGGATCGAAATGCCAAGCCAACAAAATCATCTATACGAAGCATTCGTAAACGACGTCCCCGATGGATGCGGGCGGAGAAGTGGTCTGTTCAAGCACTCCGCCAATCAACAGAGTCTCAGGCGGTGAAAGCGCGCAGTGCTGTTGTGCAGAGTTCAAGAAACTCGCGACTTGAGAGAGTGCATCCCGCCGGCCGCGCCACCATTATTGGCAGCTACAAGCAGTGATATGGCGGTCCATCGATAGGTGGGCTGAAAGTCATCGAAGCCTTGCAGCTATGGCGTGGAGATCTCCATTACCACCGCGTGGAAGTCCCCGAGACCATCAGATGCTGATGAAAATACGCGCCAAAGAGTTAACGGCACGATCTGCACGCATCTGAAAAGCCGACGGAGCGGCGACATTGCAGAGGAGGTGCGCACAGACCACTGCTCGCGTCGGCTGCAAATTTGACGCAATGTACTCGAAAGGAGCGGTCATCACGATCCTCGGAGGCACGCACGTCCCACCGCAAGCTTTAGAACTGATCCGAGTAGTGTGCAGCGTAAAACTGCTCAGTGTTTGCCATGGAGCGTGGTGCATGATATTCCAGTCTCCTCGAAACACTAGCTTTGTGCAAAATTAGGAAAGCTCAGACAGCATGAACCTCACTGCGCCAGTTTGAAAGAAAACAAATTGATTTCGAAAATGGCGCAGCACGGCGTCAAACAGGTGGCAGCTATAGCAGTGATAGTATAGCAGCAGTAGAGGCATTGAAGCGGCAGCAGCATTATTATTATTATTAGTAGTAATAGTAGTGGTAGCGTAGTAGTATTAGATGTAATAGTAGTAGTAGTAGTGGTAGTAGTAGTATTAGTAGCAATAGTCGGGAGTAGTAGTAGTATTAACAGTCGGTAGTAGTAGTAGTAGTAGTAGTAGTAGTAGTAGTAGTAGTAGTAATGGCAGTAGCAGTCGTCTTCTGTATAGCAGTCTGTCTAAAGTGGGTGCCGTGTTTGCATTCCGTCACGGTAAGAAGCATCATGATGCATCAGTTAATGAAGAAAATAATACAACGCAATTGATCTATTGCTATATTATTCAAGCGAAACTAAGCAACTGCTTGAAAACCACACAAAGCAAGTAATGCCAACTTGGAAGGGCTAAAAAGAAAAATGGGAAACTGCCGTTTAACTCTCGCAGGCGCCAAAAGTGATCCGGGATAAAACCATTTATAACCATAGGCAACGAATTACGACACAGGTCAAAAAATCAAAAAGGACCACAAGATATTGGTCCAAGTAAAACCAGAAATCTATGTAGTAGGAGCAGGAAATAAAGCAAGGTAAAATAGCTCGAAGATCATAATCATACAGGCAGACTCGAAGGACTCTGAAAAAGTGTAAAATTGAGGCTTACTGACGAATAATTCTACTCGTTTTTGATCTTTATAACTGAGATAAGGTAATCTTCCGGCTGACACTCAGGGGTGGTTCCTGCAAAGACATCGCAAATCTGTGTCGTTCGACATTACATATGAATGAAGGATTTCTAAAAAAATAATTCTGTCCACCAAAAAAACGCCACCGTAAAAGGGCTCTGTGTGCATGGAGGCAATGGTTGGGAAATAAGCCCAAAAGCAGAGAGGAAAACTTTTCAACCAATTTAAGTTCACGTCCTTCACATTTGCATCAAAACTCTATCTTGCATGGCACTTCATGTTGGCATTGGAAAGAAGCTTAAGAAGCAGCTTAAAGTAAAAACTCAAATCGATATATAGAGGCATATTTAGGGAGACCGACAACCTGGTTAGGTCCTTGAGCCAAAGCACTAGAGGAGACAAACTAGAACGAGCAATCCAAGTGGCTATTAGATACCCGTCTGTAACCTAAATTCCCAATAAAACTCGCGAAATGTTCAAAGCCGGTAGTAAAATCCATGCTACAGCATCCGCTGGAACCGACTCGAAAACAATCCTAAGGGGGAATAGTGTGCAAGCTGGAATACTCGATTGAAAACGGATGCCGGAGGTGCAAAAAGTTCCTGGGCCTTGCTAACCACAGACTGACGAGGCGCAGTCTTTATCAGTATAATTTGAAGGTTTGCTGACTGTCTGAAGTCCGAATCTTCGACTTAGGCGCTCAGGAAATAAGGATCCCAAGAGGCAACTCCCACGTCAACCTATACCACAGCGGCTGGCGGGAATCCCTTTGTTAGGATTGGTGTGTGACCGCCATTTTGCAACAAGCGAATGGTACTTTTTATTTGCATGGGAAGAAGTTGCTGACCGAATGGCTTACGTGCGACTGAAGGGTCACTTTACGAACAGCGCTGTCATCACTGAGTACGCACCCACTTCAGCTGTCGAACAGTGCGATAAAGAGGAGTTTTACTCGCAGCCGCAAGCGTTAGTTGAAAAACTTCCTTGCAGCGATCTACTAATTATTGCCGGGGACTGAACCTGTCGACTCTAAAAGCAGTCACCTTATTGTGCGCTTTTGGGCTTGATTTTCGGTGTTCCAATGAAGAAAGAGTTGAGAACTTTTCTGAGCAGAATCGACTGTTTGACACCAATACATGCTTCCAGCATCGCCACAAACACCTGCTGATCTGGTATTAAAAAGACGATTGGACAGTCAAGCAGATGGACTAGTTTAGTCAGTTCAATATTCTGCAGCTGGGTTTACGATAGTAGATCGATGTGCCGTGCAGAAACTGATAACATCCAGGGGTCAGCCGATGTTTTCGTTCACAGAAGCTTGAAATTACACCTCACATCCGCGCCCAAAATACCACATGCTAGACGTCTCGATGTAACCAAAATCCGGCAACCCAGCACTGCCGAGGTCCTGAGCACAGAAGACCGGTCCCGTTATGCAACCCGAGCCAACGGAAAATGCAGTAGTAATGCCTCATCACTGAAGAACTCAGGATTCACCCATCGACGCCGCAATAAGTCAGTCGATGAACCTTACAGTTGTCTTCCTGGGCGGATACAGTTAGGTCTCGCAACGATTATTCCTTTCGCCAACTCCAGTAGATGATGGCAACGTCGGTCAGGGGGTGATTGGAAGAAATACTGAGCTGAAACAGCGACTTCCGTGAAAGTAAGCCTCAAATTTGGTGACACTCGATAACTTTACCAAATTATTCGCCATGTTAGTCCTCTGCGCTAAGTCACTGTTCGTGATTTGGATTGGGGCCTGAATGCTGACAACTCGGCCAAGATCGAGGGCTGGCGTGAACACTTCGAACACCTCAAATTTGATGACTAACCCAACACGTCCTGGCTATATCTTGCAAGCGAGTTTTCCCTTGTCCAGCTAATGCAGTTTAAGGTGATGCGAGCCATCTGCGGCAGAAACCGTCGATGCAATACGACAGTTGGATCCTCATTTCCGACGAGGTACTCCATGTACACCACGGCACGGTGTACACAGTAAGAGTGACGTGCACGTGAAGTAGTGATTGCACCGCATTTACCGCACTCTTCTCCCATCCAAACTAGCCCCGGTGTAATTATTGAAGGCAGGAGAGGGTGCAGATGCGTGCAACACATAACGCCTGCAGAGCTTCGTGCTGGTCCAGCTCATCTATCACGTGGCATAAGGCAGATGCCAGCAACACCTGGTATTCCTGGTCGGTCATCCATGCAAGTACTAATCGGGCCCAACATAGTTTATCTTCGGTGCTCGGATGATAACCGGTGCATTCTATTTGGTGTGGTTGCTGAAGTCCATACGTTTTGCATGGACACTCTGTCACTCTGGTTTAATAAAGCGATCGAGCAAGCAAACGGAGATGACTGGGGCTCGGGCATCATTTTGCCCGTCTTCAAGAAACGAGGCAAGACAAAGTTCGAAAAATAATCGCAGCTCAAGCCTCGTCAACGTTTCTAAAGTCTTCGGTGTCGTCACTTTCATGTGATCCCAGGGTGTGCGTGACTTTATGACGAGATCCAACAAAGCTGGGTTCCAAGCTTGGCGTACGTATGCGTACCAGATATTCACACTGAGGCATAGTATTCAATTGCCGACGAATATTTGCTCTGTTGAATTTACGACAGTGTTCGATTTCATCCATTGTGAGTCCCTATATTGGGTAAACGAACTAGATGGTGTTCATGTAAAAATAATCGCCATGATCAAGGCCTCTTATCGCTTCAACACTGAGCGGGTTCCAGTTTATAACAATTTCTTTCAACCGTTAGATTTTGGGTCAGGCGTTCGATACCCCTGTGTTCTATCATGCATTCTGTTTGACTACGTCACTGGCGGGATTCACGGCGGCTGACTTATCTTGAATAATCTGAAGATATGGCCTTCCTAGTCTCTGGTTTTTGTGCACATACGGCTTGAGCCAAATCCGGAAACTGATGACAAAATCGGCTAAGGATTACCAGAAAAAATCGCAACCTCCATGGATCAGGCGACCTCCATGGATCGGGGATCAGGCTTCAAACATTGGTGACACGCAAAAAAACTACTTAATTATCAGGCTTCATGGATCATGGATCAGGCTTTATGGATCAGGTTTCAAACATTGGTGACACTCAAAAAGTACTTAATTATCTGCCTAGTTAGTGGTGAACCCTCTGCACTGGCTAACGGTTAACGATATGAATTGAAGCTTCATTGCTAACAACTCGGCCAGGGTCGGACTATGGCATAAGAACTTCGATCACCTTCTTAACTTCGAGGCCCAATCCATCACGGCCTTACGCTCTTCTGCAGCGGAGTTTTATCCCTCTCTAACCTCTGCAGTGTCAAGAGACCTCCCTCCTGAAGAAGTCGCTGATGCCATACAAAGGTTATGCAAACAACGCACCCGGAGAGGACAATATACCCGCTGAAATCTACAAGTATTTTATCGACACTGGCTCCATAAGGTGACTGCACAAGCGTGGAGAGAAGGGATCTTTCCTGGTGATTGGGGCTCATGCATCTTCGTACCTGTCCTCTAGACGGGGGATAAGACGAGATGCGAGGATTACCACGGCATAAACCTCATCGACGTTGCTGCAAAAAGCTTCGCTGTTGTCCTTCTCAGGCGATTTCAGGCTGTATTCTACCCTAGGACGAGCCCCACCAGCCCGGATTCCATGCTGGGCGTGGGTGTGCGGAACAGATATTTACACTGAGGCACATTCTTGAATTTCGCCAACAGCCGACGGCTGTCTGCTCTGTTGACTTCGCCGCTGCGTTCGATTCCGTCAATCATCAGTCTCTGTGGCGGATGATGACGCTAGATGGTATACCGTCAAAAATAATCGCCATGGTCAAGGCTTACTACCGCTCAAATACTGCAAGATTTCTGGTCAGTTAAAATCTCACCTAACTGTTCGGTATTCGGTCTGGCGTACGACAAGGTTGTATCCTGTCACCCGTTCTGTTCAAGTACGCTACTGAATGGGTTCTCAAGAAGGCCTTACGTGAAGATGAGGGTATTTCATTTGCACACGTGCACCGGCTAACTGGGAAACAGTTGCCCTTCGGGAGTAGTCTCGACCAGGCCGATGATATCGCTTTATTAGGTCCAAGCTTTGGTAATCTGCAGTCAAAAGTTTCACGCGTGAATGAGGTCGCTAAATCGGCCGGTTTATCTATAAACACTGGAAGAAAGCACCTCTCGATATTAATGGCTGTCAACTTGAAGAAGTAGACAGCTTCAATTACCTCGGGACGAGGTTGCTGCCGAATGGACAGAGTTGGGACGATAGTGTCTCCCGAATCGACGGGTTTTCTCCAGCCTTAGAAAGTGCCTATAGATCCGAAGCGACATTTCCATCGCCAAAAAGATTGGTCTGCAGCGTGCATCCGCCAGTTTTTCCTTCTCTATGGTTGTGAATTCTGGGCAGGGCGCGTGGAATATGAACGACAACTGGAAGTATTTGACCATCAGTGCTTGGTGATCATCCTTCGAGTGAAGTTAGCCAAATTCGTCTCAAATGAGACAAACGGCATTCGCTTCGACAACCACGCGATCATAGTTCAGGCCACCCAAGTAAGATGGCTGAGGTCTTCGTCTGCCTCATGACCTCAGTGTTGCTATCCTCGATCCGGCACCACTGCCTATCTGGGGGGCATCGAAGAATGAGTTGAGTCAAAAATTAGTTCAACACAGTTCGCCAAGACATTAAAGAAGTTCATTTGACCCACTTGTGAAAAAAACTCGGCGGCCTCGGTGGAAGTCCTTAAACCTTCGGTATTCAGCGAGCGTCCCTGGAGAAATTGGTATCATACCCCCAGATCCGCTGTCGCAGTTTTTACGCGTAGAGAAGTACAGTCTGCGACATCATCCAAGCCGGCTTGATCACGCATGATCACAGCTGTACTAAAGTACAAGTAGTGACAAGTAGGCTAAGGAACAGACTATTCTGACTTATTTGATGTCAATTACTAGTTATACACAAGCCGCAAATTAGATATAGAAAATCACTCAAAGTCCAATGCTCTGCAGTTACCACTTTTCCTGGGATCTAGATATGTAAATGGGGCTAAAAATACCTTAATTATTTCACCCCAATGGATAGAAGCTTACGCAACCTCACTTTGGCTTCATAAAAGCATCGGAAATCTTAACTGCGGTTTTATTTTTAAAAACAGTGGGTCGGGAAAAAACTAAGCTATTCGCGGGTTCTTAGTGTATAATTCTTATTTTTAACAAACAGAGTGCGCTCATGGCTCAAGGTTTAGAATGGTGGGTATAATGACCAACTGGATACAAACTCCAACTTCAGATCATTTTTGAGGTTGGTTGGTACGTCGGTTAACAAAGACGGTAAATCTCGTGAGGAATTGTAAGCTTTTGTGGTTCGTTAGTTGAACGTTTTGACTTAGTCTTGAGTGGTTGGCGACCGATGACAGAAAAGGTCGTTGGGTGGTGGGACGGGCAACTGTGGTGAGCGGTGAATGTGGTGACGGTGGAACGCAGTTTGAATGCTGGGATTTGAGGTGAAGTTTTTCTCTGGGGTTAGGTCGGTGGGGACGATGGTCGGTCTCACCAGAAGAAGGCCTATCTGGGCGCCTCTACGGACAACCATTTGAGTGCTGATGTACATGCTTCGCCAGGCCTTATCATGTCATTCGAGGCTTTTGGACCATTTGTTATGTCAGGGTTTGGTGCGGATGGCAGATGGCGATGTTGCTTGCTTCCGGCGGCAGAGTGGCTATACCGGGTGGGAGTAGGCAGCAAGAACAATGGTTCGCTGCAGGTACGTGCGTTATAATACATCCGGGCCAACGGGTGAAATATTAATTCCCCTCGCTACTCTTGAGAATACTTCAGAGCTGCTAAAAAAATGTAGCATGGCCTCAATTGCAGTTACCATATTTCTCATTCCTCAAGTTTCGTCGCAAAAGGACGCGGTCTTCAAGCAAGATTAGCTAACCTTGGCAACGAAAACAGTAGACATCGAAATTGAAACCCAATACATGGTTCAAAATAAACCATGACAACTCATGCGGTTATAACGATGACTGTCATCTTAGATTTATATAGATAATTTATGGATAAATGTCTTAAGTGTCAGGCAAATAGACAAGGCGCTTCAGATGCGCGTTCTAAAGAGATGACGATTTTTCAGAAAAAAATACTACACATTTGGAATGATATAGATACGAGGTAGGTTTCCTGCATTGAGCAAAAATTTGTAACAAGGAGAACCCCCTCCCAATAACTCTGCTAAGACTGCCAGCAACGGATGGGCATCTGCGTTTCTAAATTGCTGTACCATTCACCGACGGTCATCGTGAATTCATATGGCGGATAATAAAGCTAGAGTGTGTCAGCAGCATCATAGCCCTAGGTACCCACCACCGCTCTACCACCACTTCTTTTCAACAATAACATGAAATCACCCAATAGGGAAGTATCTTATAGCCCATTATACTTACCTGTGTCCGACCTGATTTTTAAAAATGCGATATTTGATTTTAACAGTTTCAAATTTGTATGAGAATGCCGGCAGAACGACTAAGATTATGATATTATCCTGCTAAGATCACAATGCAATGACCTAAAGTGTGAGTTCTTTAGTAACCAAGGGCGCCGAACGGTTGGTTTATCCATCAAAGGTGCAAAACCGAAGAAGTATTAAACAGAAGGTACCACTCATGACAGACTGCTGTCAGCTTAGAGATGCGGATTATTTCCAGTATGCCGGAGATAAGCCTCCGTATCATGCAATGACATTTATTGTTTTCTGAAAAACCTCCCAAAGTACCTAGGGACGTGGGGGCGAAATTTCAATCCTACAGCGAGCATCTCTTCAATCAGTGACCTGTTAACAGTTTCAAAGACTGGGCTGAGGGCAGGGCAGAGGCAAGAAAATGAGGCTTACCGAACGGCAGATAACAGCAAACCATGAGACCCTTCCTGGATAAAGGAGTGATAATGGGCTGTGGTTGGTCCCTATGGAATCAAGCTGGTCTGAAGTTGTCTCTGAACAAACTGTATAAGGCACTGTCTATAACAAAAATGATAAGCTTGAGGGAGTTTAGCTGCAGAAAAATGAGGTAGTACCTCCCCCACCCGAGAGCGACGAAAACACTGGCATATAGTACCAATAACAAAATAATTCCGTTAGGTATTTTAAAATCCATGTTAGAAGCCACGTGGCCCTTAAGGGAAAGCCTGTTCGTGGAGATTGGCAGCAGAGCCTGACGTGCTCACCTCCGTATAAGATCTTGTGACAGTAAGTGTATACGGAGGGTCAGGTAGCTACCTTACCTGCCGAGCGAGCTTGTCTACCTTCCCAACGACCTCGAGGATATATTGAATAAAGCGATCTTCGCTTAGCCCATTTTACGTTGCACTTAGTAAAAAGGTCAATGCTTGACCTAGGACAACAACACAGCTATTCCAGTTCATTAATATCGGATGAACGAATTTAGATATGCTTTTGATGGTGTCACCATACATTAAGAGTGACAGTTCTAACAGAAAATCGCTAGAATTCACCTATGGGACGGTCTTAAATCAGGCATGGCTACGGACGCCCCATCTTCGTTAGACTTTAGGGCGTGTTTGCCCTCAATTGCAACTGTAATGTTGGGAAGGCAATATGTGTCTGTTACCGTAGCACGATCTGCGACTGGCGCTTTTAAAGAATGAAAGAACTCCATCATTAGTAGCAACTCAGTGACCATATAATCAATTTCAGTCATACTACGGAACACCGGATTAGGTGACCAAAAAGAGGTCAGTAAATCAGGTAGCATTTTCAGTGACTCCAAAAAACCCGACATATTCTCGACTGTAATTCCTAGTAAGCGGATAGGGACTTTGCAGACATAACCTACCAACTATGTGGTTACACGTGCGTTCATGAACTCGCACTGCAGTACTGTATATAGGTAACTCAAACCTACATGAGCGTTTATAGTCCAATTATGCTTTAAAGTTGCTAAAATTGATATAAAAGTTTAGTACTGTAGAAAACAGCAAATTTTCCGTGACATAATAAAAATAGAAGGTGTATAGCAGTGGAATATCTATTAAAACTTAGAAGACGAAACAAAACATTTCAAACGCAACCGCCAGTGTTCACCTTATTTTAACTATCAAGGTTGGGAATCAAAAGCAGAATCACATAAACTAATAGGTGTGTCTAAATTAAAAGCGTAGACCAACATAAAAATAAAGACGCATGACTGCCTGCTGCTAATTCTACTACAATGTTCAGGGGTTTACGTTAAAGATAAGAACTGTACGCTCAACAGGAATACATAAAGATGTGACCAGATAAGGCAACTATTATATGAATAAACCCACATGATTCAAAACACTGAAATGGGGTGTCTTTTTTTCAGTTCAGTGTATTTGAGAAAAATAGGCTTACGCCTTTGAAATCCCTATTTGATACAAAAATTCGGAAGAATAATAAGCAATGTAAAAAAAGTTACAGTCAAGTGAATGCAGGCAGATTTACGTGGTACACGGATATTGTTAAGGTAAAGTAGTCACATAATCTTCCTGGTGCAGCAACATATGTATGTCAAGCCGATGTTTAAATATATCCACAGACTGGGACATTACAATTGCCTCAGGTAGGTTATTCCACGGTTTCAAGACACGGTTGGTGAAAAAATACTTCCTCACATCCAATCTTACTTGGGGCACACTTAGTTTGAATGGATGACCTCGGAGATTATTCGTAGTAGCTTGTTGGAAAAAGTCATCACATGGGAGGGCACAATCCATGCCACGCACGATACGGAAGGTTTGTATCAAGTCTCCGCGCAACTGCCTATAACTCAGAGGATAGAGCTGTAGGTTATTTAGGCGAATCTCATATGGCAGTTCACCTTGACCTCTTACTAATTTTTTGGCTCGTCGCTGTACCCTTTCGAGCATTTTATAGTCCTGTTGGGTCCACGGTCGCCAGGCTTGGATCGCATATTCAAGATGGGGCCTAACAAACGTACCAAAGACTTTAGAAAAGCAGTCTTCATCGAAAACTTTAAATGCCCGCTTGATAGAGTACAGCATTGAATTGGCGGATTTAGCCGCCTTGTAGCATTGCTTAGAAGGCTTCAGGTTGTCTGTCATCCAAACGCCGAGATCCTTTTGTGTGTGTGTTTCTCGGAATGGCATATCGTTCAAAAAGTATGGTCGCATATCAGTGACCTGATTCCGACTTCCCAGGCGTAGCAGGGCGCATTTGTTTGAGTTGAAGGACAAGAGCCATTTGCGGGACCACTCGTCCAATCGATGGAGATTTTCTTGGAAATCGTCTCCACCGGCAGCATTGTTGATAACTTTCCAAATTTTTATATCGTCCGCAAACATAGCAAAGTCACAGTCCAATTCCTGTACACAATCATTAATAAACAAGAGAAATAGGATTGGTCCGAGAACTGAACCTTGCGGAACTCCACTCTCGATGATTGTGTGCTTTGATCGCGATCCGCCTATGCAGACCACTTGGGAACGACCGACGAGAAAATTCTTGATCCACGTAAGAAGTTTGCCTCGAATACCAAACATTCTTAACTTATAAAGGAGACGCTGGTGCGGAACACTATCGAATGCCTTCTGGAAATCAATGTAGGCCACATGCACAGTGTATTTTGCATCGAGTGCTTTTGTCCAGCTTTGCATAGTATAAAGTAAGTTCGGTAACACACGATCTTCCCCTACGAAAGCCATATTGTGCAGTTGATAAGAGGTTATGGGTTTCTAAATAAATCATCAATTCCTTTTTGACAAGCTTCTCCATAACCTTGCAACAGATTGAGGTCAGGCTGACAGGCCTGTAGTTTGTAACAAATGCACGACTACCGCTTTTTGTGAAGCGGTGTAATGTGGGCTGTTTTCCAGTCGGTAGGAAGCATTCCCGTGTCAAACGATTTCTGGCACAGAAAGGATAGCGGTTTAGCCAGCTCTCGAGCAAGTTCGAGGAGTAACTTTGCTGGAATCTCGTCGGGGCCAGGGGATTTGCATGTGTTCAGACTTTTTAATTCTTCAAAACCGCCTCTTCTCGAAAGAGCATATCCTGAATAATTGGTGCTCCCATAGTCTCGCAACTAGATGGAACTAAAACTGCTTCTCGGGTAAAAACTGACTGTAAGAACTGTGAAAAGTGTTCAGCTTTGTTTTTGAATTTCTGTAATCTCGAAACCATCATCGTTTCTCATTACAGGAATTGGGTTCCTGTTTCGTGTGCTTTTTCTTACATAGCTGTAGAGCAATTTGGGATTGTGAACTGCTCGCTGGAGCAAATCCCTCTAGTAATCCCGTCGGCTGTTGAAGATTAAGCTTTTTACCTTGTTCCTTTGCGTTTTGTATGTTTGCAAGGCTAAATTTTCATTGGATCGGCAAAATTTCTTCCAAAGCCTTCCTTTCCTGTTAATCTCTCGTTTCAGTTCCCTTGTTAGCCACAGTGGTCTGTTAGATATCCTAAGTTTTGATGGCGGACAGTGGCATTTTATTAGGTTCAACAACCACTCCTTAAATAAATTCCAGTCCTCAGAGACATTCCCGGAGAAGAAAAGATCCCAGTCCATTCGTGATGCCTCAGCTCTCATCTTGCAAAAGTCTCCCCGCCATAGATTGGGCCTGGTTTCATTCATTGCAGGTGGCACCGAATATAAACCATACTCCCATGAAAGTACTGCATGATCACTTCGACCAAGTGGAGGTAGGTAGTGAACCTCGTTTATACTGTCAGGATCTTTAGTGAAGACGAGATCTAAACAACTAGCCTGTTGTCCTCCACGTGCTCTTGTTGGAAAAAATACACGTTGTGTGAGAAGAGCTTCAAGTGTTGACTTAAGCAGACGGTGATCGAAGCACAACTTTGAGCACTGCGCCAGCAGATCTTTCCATCGAATGCTGGGTGCATTAAAGTCCCCCATTAGAACAACATCAGGTCGACTACCAATCTTCTTTTATGTTACCCAACAAACAAGTATCAGCGTCAGTGTCTGTCCCCGGTGGTCTGTAGAGAGTCATGACTTCAAGGGACTGCGATCCCCGCGTCTTTATTTTCAGCCGAATAGCCTCAATACCATTGTTAATCTTCTCTGTCATTTCACACACTGTGAAATTGCTTTTAACATACATCGCAACTCCTCCACCCTGGCGGCCAGTGCGGTCTCTCCTGAACAACTGGTACCCGGATAAGGCTACTTCGCAATCGCTGATGTTCTGTGACAGCCATGTTTCTGTGATTGCTATAATATCGGGAGACAGAATGGCTACCTGAATTCTCAGTTCGTCGAGATTCGAAAGCAGACTTTGGGCGTTGGTATACAGAAATTTAAGTTGGCGGCACTCGGCCCTGCCAAATTCCGTTTGTCTCGAGTGTGCCAATACTACTGTGTCACTGCCATCATTAGCTTTGGCTGGTTCCAGAGTAATGCTGCGTTTATCTGTATCACACGTCCCTTGTAAATAATCAAACTGTTCTCTCCAGCTGCAAGTCTCCTCTTCATTTCTATCACTAATTCGCGGCGTTTAAGACATTCTGCAGGAGAGTAGTCCGGCTGAAATAAACCTGCTTATGAGAGTTTCGAAGTTTGGTTTTTCTCGAGAGATGTAGCTTAGCCTCTTCCTGGTTTTCCAAGACGATTTTGATAGGCCGCGGTCTCACAGTTCCTGAAGGCTGCTCAAACGGTTATCTTCTCTCCCGAATGAAGTTTATCGTTCAGCAGGTGCTGAAACAAAGCACGATCAGCGGATATCCTTTCCTTTGTGGTGTTAGCATTTGATTCAGGATAAACTTTAGAACGAAAATGCAGCAAATGAAGCCAATGAAAATGCAGTAATGCTAATAAACTGTGAAACATCTAACAGTAAAATAAAAGAGAGAAAATGGGTGAATACTAATGATGGGAAAGGGAGGAAAGGGTTCAAAATACATGAAGACATTTTCAAAAATCTATTTATGCTGTTCTTATTGTTACATGGCTTCAAATCCATCAATGCATATATTCGGATAAAATTAAGTACGTTCTCGAGGGCTGCCAGTCTAGCCTGCATGACTGTTTAGTGTAAACCTAGTAGCTCTGAATTAATTCAGTATAATTCAGTATATATAAGGGAGATAGGCAGAGCCTTTGAAAACCCTATTTACAGATAGACAGTAGCAAAACAAGCAAATGTTACATGGCGATGGTCGTTTTAGTATATCGATCATTGCTGTCGACCGAATATATTTTCATCAAGTAGAAATGCATCAAGTCTTCTTTTAAACATTTTTACGCTTTCAGCCTGAACAACTGAGACTGGCAGTTTGTTCCATTCGTCAATCACCCGTTGGGAAAAGAAGTTGGCCCGCACTTCAAGTTTGGCGTGATTTCTTTTCAGTTTTTATTGGTGACCTCGGAGACTTGTCATGTTTGCCAATTCAAAAAAGTTGGCCATCTGAGGAGCACAATCAACTCCTCTGACAAGTTTGAAGACAAAGGTCATATCCCCTCTGTATTGCCTATAAGAGAGAGGAAAAACTTGAAGTCTTGCTAGGCGGCCCTCATAGGGTAGGCATTCCAATCCTTTGACTAGTTTCGTTGCCATTCGTTGAACTTTCTCCAGCAGAGCGTAGTCATGTTTCGTCCAAGGGCGCCACGCCTGAACGCAATATTCCAACACCGGCCGGATAAATGTTCCAAACACGCGCCCAATAAGCTCGCCGTCAAATTAACGAAGGACCTCCTGATTGCGCCTTAAACACACATAGCATTCTTTGTGATATTCGCACAGTGCGACGATGGTTTGAGGGTTGGTGTTATACATATACCCAAGTCCTTTAGAATATTTACCTCCTGGAGTTGGTGACCATTGATGAAGTACTCGTATTCAAACCTTATCATCCTTCTGGAACTAGACCACAGTCGGATTATTTGGCATTTGTTAAGATTAAGGTTCAGCAGCCACTCATCACACCATGTTTGCAAGCGATCTAAGTTTTGTTGTAATTTCTGCGCATCCTCCGGTTTTTCAATCGAGTTCCATAACTTCAAATCGTCAGCGAACATTACCTTCTCGCATGTCAGACAATCCAGGCAGTCGTTTACGTATATCAGAAACAAAATGGGACCCAGAACGCTGCCCTGCGGAACTCCACTGTGAACGGTTTCCCAGTGAGACTTGGCGTCTCCGATACAAACACCCTGGCGCCTGTCTGTGAGAAAGTCGGCCAACCATTTAAGTAGGTTGCCAGTCACACCAATTTGACGGAGCTTAAAGATCAGACGTTTGTGTGGAACCCTGTAAAAGGTTTTGCTAACGTCAATGTAGACCGCATCGACTGACAAAACCATTTCTAATGATGTTGTCCAACTTTCCATGGATGTGAGCAGGTTTTTGAGGCAGGATCGACCACTTCGAAATCCATGTTGATATGAACTTAGCAAGTTATTCTCTTCAAGATGCCTCAGCAGTTCCGTTTTGATTATCTTCTCCGTCATTTTGCAACAGATACTTGTGAGGCTGACTGGTCGGAAACTGTTTGGTGATGTCCTCTCTCCTCCTTTATAGATAGGGGTTATGTTGGCTATCTTCCACTCGGTAGGCAGAGCCCCCGCCTCCATCGAGCCAGCTGGTCTGTGAGTTCATTGAGAACTTTTGCGGATTTACCATTTGGGCCAGGTGATTTAGTGGGCTGTAGCTGTTTCAGAGTTTTTTTTACTGTGTCCATTGGGAACGACACCGTGCTTATTTTGTTTGTAGATGTGGCAGTACTGTAGTATTCGTCCTCGTCAAAAGGTGGTTCCTCGGTATACACGGACATAAAGAAATTGGATAAGAGGCTGGTCTTATCAGAGTTATCAGTTAACCTGTTTCCCTGATTGTCTTTAAGACAAGGAATGCAGTCGCGATTTCGTTTAGCCTTATTAACGTAAGCATAAAACCTTTTCGAATTTCTTGGTATGTCTTTGACTATTTCCGACTCAAAGGCTGATCTTTCTTTTCTCAGAAGATTCCGACACCGATTTCGCTGTTTCTTTAAAGGGGGAAAAATTTTTCGGGTTGTTGATATCTGACATATGTTCTCCACAGTCTTCTTTTCTTCTTGAGATTCCTTTTTATTTCCGATGTCACCCACTCGGGTCAGGAGACGCACGATCGCCTTTTAAGTGGGCAGAATTTCTCTACCAACTGCTGAATCAATTTACTAATGAAGAACCAGGCAGCATTTGGGTCAGGTACATGTGCAGGGCTCCAGTCTATTCCATTCAGTAATTCTTTCATTTTGGGATAATCCCCTTTCCATACATTTCTCTGCCTAACTGAACGACATTTGGGTACAAAAAAAATGACTGTACTCCCAAGCGAGAACACAATGATCACTTCATCCAAGCGGCACGTAAGAACTTAATGCAAGGATGCAATTGTCGTCTCTACTAATGATTAGATCTAAACAGCTTGACTGCAGCCCATTTCGGACATGTTGGGTAATAAACTCGTCATTTACCAACTGTAGTAATTTCTGTTCGAATGAATTTTCTGATCGCGATATCGGGAGCGTTGAAATCTCCAAGTATTAATAAGTGTTTGCATCGGCCGATTTGCTTTACCTCTGTGATGAGTGCTTCGTCCGCGCCGTACGCTGTCCTGGGGGTTGATAAACCACGGCAATATGGAGGTCTGGTTGGTTTGGGACTTTCAGTTTACAACAAAGTATTTCGCAAGACGATATCCTATTTTGTGAGGGCCCATCCGGAATGAAGTCAATGCCTTCTTGTATAAACATTGCGATTCCACCACCCCTACGTCCGTTTCTATCCATGCGGATAAGCTGAAAACCGTCTATTCTGACTTCTGTGTCTGCGATTTGTTCATTTAACCATGTTTCAGTTAGAGCTATGAAGTCAAGGTTGTAAATGGTCCATGACCAGTTTGATTTCATCCATTTTTGTTCAATAGACTCTGCACATTTGTGTACATCATTTTAATCTTGTTTTCTTCCCTCGATTTCTGAAGATTTTTGGTTCTTTCTTCCACATGGCGATTTTTGCTGGATATTTCACAAGATATATCCAGTCTCCTGTCTGGGTTCAAATCTATAGGCATTTGGTAGGGCTTTTGACCGGCGTGGTTGCCGTCAATTTCACCGGATGTTCCCATAAAAACGAGCGCACCGTTTTGACTATTTTGTTGTCTACAATTTTCAAGTTTTGTTCCCCCTCGTATTGACGTCTTTTCAATTCTGCTACCAGTGTCCTCATTTTCATCCGATCGGTGGGAGAGTAATCCGGCTGAAAAAAACTCCACGATGATTCTTTCGTAGTCGGGACTTTCGAGAGAGCAATAGATCTACCTGCTGTTTGCTCCCCAAGATGACTTTTAATGGTCTTGGTCGAACCTCATGCGTTTCATTTGTAACGAGAGGCCCCAATCGAAAGATCTTTTTGATGTCGACTGTCACACCAGTTTCTTGCGTATCATTCAATAAATTTTGAAATATCAGCAGATCCTGTTTTACCCTTTCTTTTGGCGTTTCCCTAGTAGCCTCTGAGACTCCCTGAACTACCAGACAAAATGATCTGTCAGGGAAAAACTCGTTTCTGCATCCTGCTTTCTTTTAGTGATGGAAGGTTGAATCATGCCCTTTGTTACAGTTTTTAATACTGTGTTCAAATTTGTCTTCATCGATGAGCCTGTTGGTTGATTTGCAGACATCTCTATGGACCTTTCAAACAGCGTGAGTTCTCCTGACAATGCGTTTGCTCGAATAGCACCCGGGAAACCTGAATTTTGGTTTGTGTCATCCAGGTCTGTCGATAAGTCACAGGCCACTTTTCCGCCATTACTTTGCTGGCTACCATGCCCTGCTTCATTGTAGTTCGATGGACATGTAAAGAGCATGCTGCTGTCGCTCGTCCGTGGCAGTAAAGATACCTTACGATTACTGTTTTTCGACTTTTCAGAGACCGTCGATCGCTGATTTACTTTTGTGCAGTCGGATTCTATGTGCACCAGATTTCCCGAACCTGGGGAAACGCAAGACATAATTTCCTCCTCGCTTATTTTCTTTCTGGTCATATGTATTTCAACTGACTCAGAGGTTTGTTCTAATGACTTCGTTCTTTTTCTCTTTTTGTTTCGCTTAATGTTGTGCCTATTGACTTCTACCGTTTCCTTGCGATGATTATGGTCTAGCTTGCTGATGTTTTTCAGCTCATTTGCATCGTGTTTCGGCGAGTTAATTTTGTTATGTTTTATGAGGACTGATATTATTTCCGATAGGAGATCGAGGTCTCCTTCTAATCTCAAAACTCTGGTTGTGAGTCCTCGGCATCCATCACAGTGTGCCAGCCCTTCACTGTTTAGCTTAGTTTTGGTAATGTTCAGTAGTGCACTGCTTTCTTCAATATTGCTGCTTTGTGGTTCTTCTCAGTCTGCTGAGAGTGATTTGAGTATTTCTGGTAAGTTTTTGTCACATGAAATCGAAAACAATTTGCAAAGATAGG
Organism: Schistocephalus solidus; assembly: GCA_017591395.1. Classification (NCBI taxonomy): domain Eukaryota; kingdom Metazoa; phylum Platyhelminthes; class Cestoda; order Diphyllobothriidea; family Diphyllobothriidae; genus Schistocephalus; species Schistocephalus solidus. The sequence continues at coordinate 10,336 of WEDG01003379.1, read as the reverse complement.
AGAGATCATTATTTCTGTAGTGTATACTATTTGTTTTGTCTGCTGGCTTCCCGGGCGTCGCCGAGCGGTCAAGAGCATCGGTAGCTAATCGAGAGGTTGGTGTTTCGAGTCCTGGCCGAAGCGGTGAATAATATTCTCGCGTGGTCGGGTCGTGAACATTTGCGTTTTCAATGCCAGCAAGATCTCTACGAGGATGCATTCAGTTTTAACGAGCAGCTGAAATTATCAAGCGAATAGTTTACTGAGCACAAAAAGAAGTGCTTTTCCGAACCGAATTCACTATGGAATGCTAATACGAAGAAAAGAATGATGCAGCCTTCGAAGTGAGTTTGCCAGTGGTTCTCCGTTCCTTTCTGATGAAGACACCTTTCCTGGCGATAGACTGTTTTCTGAAGCCCGTATGAGGCAGGATCCAAATGAAGCTGAGTTAGCTTATTATTCGGGATTCTGATATCAATTTTCGTGAGCCTGAATATCACAATGTCTATTAACAATTATAGGCTGATCCTGATAAACAGACAATATGTGATCCAATGACAACTTATTTCGTAGAGTCCTGACTTTGGGAACAGATTATTGGCCAAAAATCAAAAGCTTGGTAACGAACGAAATTTCAAACGGAAGTCCAACGACGCCGCAATAGAAACAATATGAGCAATAAATGCGCCTATTCGTTCAAAACCACTTTAAAAAACAATAAATGATAGGAAGAATATTCAGGAACGACTCAGCCGTTTGTAGAGGTCAAAGGTCCTGGATAACTTCAGATCTTCAAGGGGTTTTGCACTTTTGGTTCACTGAGCGGTTGTCAGTATGTATTGGTGTAGAGGCTGTTTTTATCAAGTCGACGAAGGTGATAAACAAATTCCAATTTGATGTCGTTTTGTGAGGTAATTCGGCACAAGAAAAATTCCCGAAAATTGCAAAGAGCAATTACGTTCGTGCAGTGGCAGTTTTAATGTCAGGATCAGCACAAGCGAAGTGTTAACGGTTTTCAAACTGTCCAAGCCGGAGAACAAAAAGATACGTGGTTCCATTGCACACGATGACTGTGAAACTCTGGTCCACCATTTGTCGTCCCATAAGTCAGAAAGTTTCTCGAGCAATTTGCTTTTATGTGACAGTGCCAGGACGTGGCAGTAAATAAATAAATAAATTGTATATTTAAGGCCCAGAGGGCCCCATCATTACAAACTTAGTACCATGGTTTAAATAAATACAAAGTGGATAATTGCTGCACTATGTGAGCATCCATATAAAGAGCAGAAATGAGTAGTATGGTAAACATATCCGATTCAAAAAGATTTGCCATTTTTAAAACAAAAGTCAACAATCGTTGGCATATACGGTGAACTCGAAAAGAAGCAGTAAAAAAACTCCTAGGGTTAAATCGGAGGCGGAGTTCGGCGAGCCGCCAATTTAAAAAAATAGGAGAAAAAAACTGCTTCACTAAATAATTAATAGCTAAATGCAATGGGATAGTATTGTGGTGTTGCTGACTGCGTATGAGGGTTCGGGACGCTCCTTGTCGGGTGAGAGGTAATATAGCAGTCAGAGCTACTGTTTACGAACACCAGTGGAGGTGAGAGAGGACAAACTCATCGTAGACAACATGGTCGAAACGAAGAGGGGACAGTAGAGGTCACGAGATCATCATCGAGATGCGACCTTGCTGACTGTATAGTCCATCACCAAAGAGGCGAAACCATCAGAACCCACCTCGATCATCAACAGATCCTGGAGACTATCGTCAGGGTTGCAAATTCGAAGGAAAGCATCAAGGTTGTCAAGAGTTGGCAATGCTAGTTTAAAAAGGAGGGGAAGAAAAAAAGTGAATGCAAAAGATTGACTCTGCAGAGGATGATAAAAAATATAATTAGAGACCCATATAATATCAAGGGAGCTGCCTCAAATACCAGGAGGACCCTTTTCAAAATCCAAAAAGTTGCGAGTTTGGGAAAGAAACAGACAATAAGGACTTTATATCTTTCGAAGTTAAATGTTTGCGTAATTTGGTTTTGAAAATAGCTAATGTAGACGACAACCTAAATTGCATTGGTAGATTATTCCATATGAAAGCATATTTGGAGGCAAAAAACTGAGACCGGTTGGTTTTGGAGCTAAGGGGTGGTGAAATGATCATGGAGGAATTACGAGTGGCATAGGGTCGATTTACCGGAGTGAGAGCGTTAATTCGTGGGATATTTGGGCTAGAATTAACGCGAAACAGGAAGCAAAGACCATCTTCGAGTCTTCTAACCCACAGAAATTTAATGTTTGCTAACTGGCATCTATCCGTATAAGAGAAACTGGATCCAGGAAGAGAAAATAGTTTTCGAGTAAAAACCCTCTGAACTTTTTCAATCTTACTGCGGTCAGAGGCGTTCATCAGCCCAAATAGGGGACAGCAGTATTCGAGGATAGGAAGAACAAACATGCGGTATAGGTTTAACTTTATTTCCGGAAGGAAGAAATTATGTGATATAAAACCACATATCTGTGCAGCCTTTGCAGAAATTCGATCTGCATGAGGCGATAATGCTAGCTTATTCGTGTAACTTAGACCTAAGTCTTTTATGGTTGATCGTTCTAAAAGTGTACTTTTTTGAAATACTAGGGGTCCAGGAAGCTTGGCGGGGCCAAAACACATGAAACTGCTCTTGGATGGAGAAAATTCCATCTGCCAAGTACAGCTCCAACGTGAGAGCATAAGTAGATCCGTGTTGATTTTGTCAACGCAACTATTAGCAGTGTCTTTAGAAAATGAATAAATACACTTGAGATCGTCAGCGTAAACGAAATTTTGTGAATTTGTGAGTAAAGTGGAAATTTCGTTAATGTACAGAATGAAGAAAAGGGGACCTAGAACCGTGCCTTGAAAAACGCCACTCGTGATCGGTTGAGGCGTCTAATAGCTATTACCTACTAGGACCTTCTGGTTGCGGTTAGACAAGTAGGAACCAATGAAGTCAAGGAGAGGAGGCCGGATGCCGAGGGCTTCCAGTTTCACTAGAAGACGTCTGTGCGGTACCCTGTCAAAGGCTTTGCTCATGTCAAAGTAGATCACAACCACTGACTGTTGCTCGTTACGAAGGGAAGTGACGAGTTTAAGAAAAGCTAAGTGACACACTTCGCATGATCTCCCAGGTAGAAAACCATATTGTGAGTCGCTTAAAAGCTTATTTTCTTGGCAAAAGTCGCGAATTTGATTTAAAATAATTTTTTCAAAAGTTTTGCGAGAGCCGGGGGTTTTTGTGAACGCCTCGATAATTATTTACGTCCGAACGAGATCCCGACTTGAAGACAGGAAGAATAATAGATGTCTTCCATAAGTCAGGAAAGAATCCGTTTAAAAGATAAACTGAGAATACATGGCTAAGCAATCGGGGAAAGCCCAGCACTCTCTTAATAACTGAGTTTGGAATACCGTCAGTTCCCGAAGAGTGCGAGTTTTTCAGACGAATTATTTGCTTACGAATTAGTTCTAAGGAGAAATCAATAGTGCTGATAACATTCAATGAGGATGCCTGAAACGTCGGAACCGGTTCAGATTCCATCGTAAGATGATTTGCAAAGAACGCACTAAACAGTTTTGCCTTGTCAGAGTCTTCCAGAACGAAGTTCTTGTCTTCATTCAGTAATGGAGGAATTTCATAACCTCGTTTGGAAGAGGATCGACGGCGGAACAGTTGAGCAACAGATTTTGCAGAGTTTGGCTCACTGAGTGCGCAAGATTCCCTCTGTCTGTCATGTGCAAGACGAATCTTAGAGGCTAATTCATAAATCTCTGCGATCCTTAGATGTACAGATAACGAACTAGTATATTGATCTTTCAACTGCTTCTTCAATTTCTTCAGTCGTGGCAAAAGAAAGTGAGGAACGGTTGATTCCGAGACGTAGGGCTTGACTATTTTGGTTGGCACAAGCTCCAGGATGTTATTTGAAACGACTGACACTAAGTCACAAAGACTTGCTGCGTCGTTCATAGATGAGAGATTCTGCCATTCCAATGAGTCCAAAAAGTTACTAAATAAGCTCATATCTGCGAGGTCAAAAGCATGATAGGTACGAACGGCACTAACCTTTTTCGATGAAACAATCGGAAGGCAACAGTGAATTAGTGTATGGTCACTTTGGAAGAGGCCCTGCTTAAAATCAACGAAGAGGGGAGCAATGTCGTTTGTGAAAATCAGGTCTAAAATATGCTTTTCTCTCGTTGAAGAACGGACAAACTGGGACCAATTAGAAAAATTAATCGTATCGAGGAAAGGCTGAAATATGGGTGGACAAACGTTTGAAATCCAGTCAATTTCAAAAAAATTAAAGTCCCCAGCGATTATTTTAATGTTAAAATTGGACTTCGAAATCAATTTAGAAATTTCACAAAGTTTTGCATCATTGGATGATGAATTAGGCGGGTTGTAAATACATCCGAGAATCGCCTTTTGCCTGGACGACAGGATAATGGATGCGAAGCAGTAATTACCAGAGAATGACGTAACATCTAGATCAAACGGGAAGTTCTTAAATGAAGCTTTAATATAGAGAAGACAACCACCACCACGCTTAGTAATGCAGTCTTGACGGTAGAGATCGTACTGGTCTATGACAAGCAAAGAGTCAGAAATTAAGGGATGGGTCCAAGATTCAGTTACACATAAAACATCGGGCATTAGCTCGAAAGCAATGGCTCTTAGTTGCGCCATCTTATTTAAAACAGATCTAGCATTAAAGTAATATGACATCAAGCGTAGTTTGAGTATCCAAACTAGGGTTATCGTTACTCATTAAAAAGGAAGACTTGGTGGTGGGGAAGTAAACTGTAGTGAGGGAGGTGCTGGCGGAAAGTAAAATGGCTGCTGTCTACAATCAGCTAAGCTGTTACTGCTAACTTAAATTAGGATTATTGTAGAGAAACATATTTGGGTGCTATCCATTGAGAGGAAGGCTATTTTCTGCGTTAGCAAAAATAGGAGGCCTATAAATAGGATTTTGAGGAATATTGAAATAATATGGGGGAGAATAAGATTTGAAAACGGAACAAATTGTTTTGGAAAACTGGTACCGTAAGGGGTAGGGTTAAATAATGGGGCAGCCTGAGAAATTTATTGGTTGGGATAATTGCTTAGGAAATTTTGGGTATGTATGGTAGCTGCTGGAGGGTTAGGAGGTTTTTGGAACTTAAGTTTGGAGCATCCTTTGACTTGCCCAGGTTTTTGATAAGTTTATTAGATTGGACAGCTGAGACCGGAGTGGATAGCGTGGAACGGGAACGAGGTGGACTTGACCCAGTATTGTTGACTAAGGCAACAGTAGGAATACAAGGAAAACTACGTTGAAACGGAGAAGCAGTCGGTCTTGGCACTTTAGATGGAGTTACTGACATTAAAGGTGGGCTTACGACATGGCTGATAGCTACTGAAGTTAAGGTTTTTGAACCGGGCTCTATAGGAGATTGCTGTATCGTCTCGTTATGGTTTGCATAGCCATGACCAGACTTACGGATAATGGATTGAGAGGCCGAAGACCTATGCAAGAGAGGAGACACATTCCTTCGCTCCATCGGCGTAAGATCCCGACAAAGGAAACATTTTGCATCTTCTAGATAACGAGAACTGCGACCTTGTTGTGCAAAAATGGAGTCAACCTCGATTGGTGAAAAAAGGGTGACTAATATAGGTGGATTTTTACTACGTGAGGGGAGGCGTTTGACTTCCGCTATTTTGTAGTTGAAACCACATGAGTACAGGAAGTTTACGGCATTGTCAATGGGTCGTCTATCCCATGAAACATTTTTTAAAAGAAAATTATAATTTCGTTTCTGTCGGTCTGATGTTTCAGTGGCAACCAAATGGACGAGAGAATCCAGACGCTGACATTCCTGAGAGGGAAGAGCAGAGATGTCACCGTCGAATAAGTTCCCCAGTATAGAGAGAACTGATCCAAACTTTAACATAAATCATTACAGTTTTGTAAAGCAGAGAGATCAGGCTGCTTAGCTTTAACTCACTCAGCTGAAAGATCTGAGTTACAAACGGGCCCTCGTTTGAGTCGAAAACATAATTTAGTCATTAAAGGGGTCCCGGAGTCAGCTTCAAGTATTCCAAAGGAGCGAGTCAAACATGACTTGGATCTCCTTCAATTGTATGCAAAAACGATGCTAACGGACGGCGAGTCTATCCACATTCTCAAGGCATTTAGAATAGGGAAAGCTCTGTCCGCACCCGAATCAAATTCTCGACCAAGACCTCTTAAAAATCATCTTGGAAAACGAAGCACAGGCACAGCTCCTGCTACAGAGAAAAAGCAACCCTACGGGGCCTGCATTCTGAAGTTTTTTTCAACCGGAATACGGACTGAAGGAGAGACTAAAAATGAGACAGTTAATAATAGAACTGGAAACACGAAGGACCAATGGCGAGGCACATCTCCAAATAAGAAACGGACAAATTGTTCAAGTGAAAAGAACATTTCTTTGGCCGAAGGCATTCACTCTGACAGCCTAACTGTCCCTTCTCAGAAACAAAAAAACGTGCGCGCTTAAATTATTCGTATTAAATGCCAGATCTCTGCTTAAATAAGATGCCATTGCTCCAGACTCTGGTTTTCATCCACTGCCCCGACATTGTAATAGTAACAGAGACTTGGGCAACACCCTGCGTATCCAACTCTGAACTCAATATTCAAGGGTACGACTATATTCGTAACGATCGACACGAGGGCCGTGGCGGAGGAAGCTGCATCTATATTAAGCAGCCACTTACCTTTCTGCCGTTGGATTATCGACAATTTACCGCGGTAGAAGAGAGTTGTTGGCTCCGAGTAGTTCTTAAAGATAACTACTCTTTACTCGTCGGTTGTGTCTAGCGCCCCCCCAAACGCAAGTGGGGATTACGATCTCCGTCTCTCACAGGCATTTCATGCCGCAGTTGACCTAAATATGAAGTACTGCTTGATTGCAGGTGACTTCAATCTCCCTGAAGTTCATTGGTTTCCACCTTCCGGTCCGGCAAAGTTCGAAAACTTGCTTGAGGCCATAGATACTGGCATGTGGGATCAGGTAGTTGATTTTCCCACCCTAGGATCAAACATACTTGATCTTATCTTCTGCAGAGGTTGTCAGCCACTGTCAGTTTCACCTTTAGACCCACTTGGGAGTTCAGACCATGCTATAGTTGTTTCTTCACTAGAAATCGAGGCTGATGAAACGTTTTTCAAAAAAATATAGCTTTTTCCACGATTTCCGATCAGCAAATATGGGGGAATTACTAACACATCTTAATTCCCACGATTGGACTAACTTCTTTCTATGTTTGGATGTGAATGTTTGTACTGATACATTCTACCAAGTTCTAGGTCCACTCATTTCTCGTTTTGTTCCTCGTAAGAAAAATAATTAATGTCAAGGATGAAGTCTACCTCCCTTTACCTCTCCGCCGTAGATTGCGTAGACTCTCGCGTCGTTTTCATCGACTAAATGACACTTCCGTCCTGCCATTGATCCAGCAAATCTTTGAACAGGCTAAGAGGCTCTCCGAAGAAAAGCGACTAGCTGAAGAGGTTAACTTTGCCGAAAACCCTTCGTACAATGATGCAAAACTCTTTTCGCGGACTGTAAAATCGCAGAGAAAAAAACTCAGTACCCTGTACTTCGAGATGCTTTTTGGAAACCCTATAGCTGACGCTAAGTTGACGGCTGATAGCTTCAATGCTTTCTTGTCTAGAACTTTCAGTGAACATTCGGTCGCCCCCTTTCCAAACGTCCGGGTTTGGACCGGTAACGTCCTCGAAAACATAACTTTTTACCCTCTGGGACGTAACCGTAGCCATTCGGCGTTCTCGCCAATCTTACAGTCCTGGACCAGATGGCGTCCCGGTCAGCGTTCTAAAGGCGGATGCAAATGATATACTTTCGTCACTTCTGTATAAGATATTCAATCTTGCTCTTGAAAGTGAAACCTTCCCTATTTTATGGAAGGAATCGCACATTTTGCCTATACCCAAACACGGCAGAACTACGTCATTTGACGACTTTAGGCCAATAAATACACTGCCAGCAGCCTCGAAGATATTAGAGACCTTGATTAAAGACAAGTTGATGCTTCACCTAACAGAGAATAACCTACTTAATGCGGCTCAGCATGGGTTTCTCGAAAAAAGATCTTGTGACACCTGCCAGCTCTCTTACTTTGATCATGTGCTACAATCTAGAGATAGTGGTTTTGCAATTTACACCGTTTATTTCGACTTCACGAAGGCTTTTTGATCGTGTTGACCACGATCTCCTCCTGCTGAAACTTACCTCCTTCGGCATAGGTAACAAGCTTCTGAACTTAATATCCTCCTATTTGAATGATCGCGCACAACGGGTAAAAATTTCCGATGTTATTTCCAACCCCACGCAAGTGAGGAGTGGCGTTATTCAGGGTAGTGTACTCGGCCCGCTTCTATTTTTGCCTTTTTGTGAACGATGTTCCTGATTGTTTTTCAGTATGGTAGGCCCTTTATGTACGCTGATGATTTAAAAAGTTGCCTATCTTTAAAAACCGGTCGATCGCCACATTGTGCTTGAGCTCTTAAAAAAGGATCTTCAAGCCTTCGTTCAGTGGTGTCGCACATGGCGCCTTTCGCTCTCTTGGCACAAATGCTCCGTTATGGTTAGTTGTGACAACCATCAGCCTCATCTAAGCATAGACGGTCATGACTTAAATGTGCCCGGGTTTATAACGGATCTGGGCATATCATATTCTAGAAGTCTTAATCTGTCAGAGCACTGCGCCCTGATTGTCTCTAAAGCACGCCAAACCACTGGGTTTATTCTCAGAAATTTTAAAACCTCAATATTAGGACCAGCCTTTATAAAATGTATTTCAGACCTAGTCTGGAATACTGCTCGTTTCTATTTAGCCTTCTGCACGCGAGTGAACGGAGGAAGATAGAATCAGTCCAGCACTTCTTTACTAAAAGAGTTATTACTTCAGAGCACAGAAACCTGTCCTACCAACAACGCTGTGAGCTTACAAGCCTCGACCCGTTGTGGCTTCGTAGATTACAGAAGGGACTATTTTTTTACTGTTCAAGCTTTTTAAACGGTTTTACCTTTAACCCCCTTACATCCCTGAGGGCAGCTCGATCACTGTCGGCGCACCAATCATAGAGATTTATTCTTATTTCTTCCTTTGGCACGCACCGTTAAATACCATCAGTTTTTTTCGGTAAACGCTATAGCAATCTGGAATAAACTACCCAGAAGTATTAAAAATTCAGCAAAAACTATCCTTTGTTTACGAGAGCTGTCACTAGTTTTTCTACATTCAGGACACCTTCCGCGAATTTTTGGGTGCTGATTCTCTGGAAGCTCTTTTTCCGTTCTGATGGCGTCCACGGACTCTACATCCTATGCCGGACTTCATGCTGAAGGCAATGTTGCTGGCTCTGCAGTCCGTAATCGGGTTATTCCTCAGTCTACAGCTAGCAGCCGCTTGCCGGCATACTTGCTGCTAGTACAGAAGACCAGATCCACAACACCGAAAGGAGAAGTACTACACTGTGCACCTGTGTCAACACTTCCCTGTCCTAAACTTTAATCTGTTCAACAAGCTGCAGTTTTTTCTCCTGAAAATACCTTAAAGAACGATCAGGAGTTTTTTTTCACTGTCAGCTGGACCCCCTACTGTATATATCCCTTTTTGACCTTGCCTGTAAACTGGCAATAAATAAATAAATAAATAAATATGCATATCACTGCTGTGACTACTTGATGCAACCAAGCAACGCTTCGGTGCAATGGCTGAGAGCTTGCGACGAGCCGAGATTTTTCGTTCTCATTTTTACCTAAGAGGCTTTTAATTTGGTCAAACTTAGGAAAAAAAGCAGTCGAATAATATTCTGTGACAAATATTTTTTCCAAAATTTTAACTAAGGACCTTTATACGTGCTTGAGAGACTTCTTAGTATAACAGATCCACCTGACTAATAACGAGGCTATATCGGTTGAAAGCGTTGACTATAAAGGTTTACGCCTGTAGAAGTGGATGAGCACCACAGGTATAAGCAGTTGATAGAGTGTTAAAATTGAAAAGTTTTTATCAAAAAAATCAGTTAGTTATTAAAGCTTTGGATAAGGAAATTCTGAAAAAATTAGAACTTTCACTTAGCTTTCAAAAACGAGCTGCGCGCCTCGACCTTGACCTTGTTATTGGTCCCTCGTCAGTATGCTGCAACTTAATCACCCGTTAGGTCGCGTGCTAACTGGAGTCTTACAAAAGGTTCAAAGATAACTCGAATCCTTCGCAGATGATTACTTTTGCAAAGGGATTAACGACACACGTAGTCT